>JAOTQR010076676.1:0-12893 GCA_025774065.1 Solanum ossicruentum
ACCAAGACAGATGACAAGATTGTGTTTTCTGCATTTTAACAACTGCTAATGTGATGAAAGCATACATGTGGACATTTTAGACCTTGGAAACTCAGATTGACGTTATTGAAAAGGACAAAAAATATTAGCAAAATGAATTGACAAGATGAAGATTAAACATTGCACGACAGATAGAAACATGGGAACAACTCTTAACATGTTGATTTGTTCAAAGACAAACAGAAAACCACTTTTACAATATGAATTCATATACTTGAAGACAGATTTGCATCTATTTAGACATGTTAAATGAGACTTTGAAATCCATAAAAGAGACCAACCAACAATTCAACTTAACACATTGCTTCATCAAGAAAAGTATGGCCAGAGGGATCTTAAAGCAAAATGATGAAGAACAGCCAACATGAAAGTGACAAGAATGAAACAGAGGTCCCAAAAATAAGAGTGAACTCAATCAAGAATCACGAATTCACAGGCCATTTCAGAATAATACAAACAAACATCCCCAAAACATCATTTAATTGGGAAAGTTCAAAATTAACCAAAACACAACAAATCCTTAAATGGAAATATGAAAACAGTATCAAAATAGGATTCTTAGACTCAAACGTGATTCTGTGACTTTAGAGGATATCTCAGCGACCAGTAGCAAAATACCGTACCAATCTTTCATCACAACAGGGGAATTTTCAGTCTGGACAAACAAATTGCAATCCCAATGACTTCGATATAGTTTCACATATTCAAACAATATATATAACTCAAAATGAGAAAGTGGGACTGGAGTATTACCTTTGCTGGAGCAGCAACCTGGGACGACAATGAGCTTAACAGTGAAACTTTGATACCACAATGAAACTCCTATGTGAATTTATCTACTTCGAAATTGAAGCATCTAATCTTAACCGCTTTTCACTTAACTCCCAAAATAATATTTTTTATAGCTTCTTTAAGGGATTCACTGCCGCCCTTAACAAATGAAGAAAAGGTTCAATTTATAGGGGAAATTAGGGCTTGAAATGGGGGGGGGGGGGGAAAACGAAATAGAATTCAAAATTTTCAATTGGTAGGGGTGATTCCTGATAAAGCATAAGTCTGGGGGGAAAAGAGATAGGAATCGTGTTGTGACCGTTGGAGATTGTCGGGGGTTGGTTAGGTGTTGGCGGCGCTGGTTTTTCTGAAGGAGAAGAAGAAGAAGAAAAATGGGAAAAGGGGGAATGGAGCGTTGAAGGGGAAGGAGAAAGAAGAAGAATTGGGGGCACGTGGCCCTCACCTGCTGGATATAATTAATAGTAATTTTTTTTGAAAATAAATTATTTAAAAATTATTAAAAAGCTCAATTATTGATTTAATGTTATGGAGGGTAAAAATTGGGTGTCAACAGTGATCATACCAAGTGATTTGTTTAGGAGCTAGTAATAATTTCTGAGTATCGACCACGTCTAGAGTATCCTACTAGGGCGTGACATCTACCGTGGAGAAAATAAGTTGACTTGTGGACTGTAAAAATAAATCTCTTTGGAAGTAAATAGTTTACCAAAAAAACTAGCATGACATGAATACGAGTGCGAAGATGTACCTTTTTGTTAGAATCTTTGCTGGTATGACTATACTATTTTGATGATGACAAATGGAGCAAACAACAGTAGACTGAGGAACCAGATCCAGCATATGTGTACAGTGAAGACATGCAGAGTCCCAGTTGAAATCGGAGTGCTATTGATGGAAAAAGAATTAGTACGAGATATGGTGAAGGTAGCAGCTTCGGAAAGGACTCCTTTATGGAAAAGAATAGCGTTCCCTACTCAAGAAAGGAGTCCCATATGGAAGGTCTCTATGGTTCAATATAAATACAATCATCAACCCTAGAAGAAACAACTTTGGTAATCTGAAATCGAGAGAGCATTCAGCAAAATCACGGGCACTTGGCGAGAGCACTCAAGCAAGATCTAAAGTTAGATCTTTTGATAATCTTCTTAGAATCTTTATTTAGTGAAAAAAATTGTAATAAGTTGTTTTTTTTCCTTGTGAGAGTTGTTGCGTAAGAGTGGGTTCGACTCTTGAGTGTTGAGTGTGTTGGAAGAGTTGTTAGTTGAACATTTCTCGTTTAAAATTAGTGAAGTTGTTGAAACCTTACGAGTGTAGGTAGTGGTTGTTTCTCCCTTGAGCAAGGAGTTTTTCCACTATAAGTTGTTTTTGATTACTTCTTTCGCAAATAAGTTAGTACTGTTCATTGAACCTGGTTCACTAGAAGTTCAGGGGCACTAATCCTTTCAATTAGTATCAGAGTAAGTCTTTTCAAAACAAGGTTAACTACCTCGAAAAAGATAATGGCAGCCCTACCTACGGCACAAGAAGGAGCTTCTCACTCCAGATCATCGATGTTCGACGGACAATACTATGGTTAGTAGAAAACTAGAATGATAAATCATATTCAGGGTGAACATCCTGATCTTTGGAATGTGGTACTCAACGGACCAACTATTCTAATGAAAAATGCCTCTGCTGAGGGTGCTCCAAGGGTACCCAAGGAACGCAGTGAATGGAATGATGCTGACAAAATTGTCATTCAGAAAAATGTTAAGGCTAAGAAGATTTTGTTGTGCGGTATCGGTCCCAATGAATATAACAGGATATCGCCATGCCAAGATGCTAAGCAGATTTGGGATACTTTGGAAATCGCTCACGAAGATACCTCTCAGGTGAAGAATGCTAAGATTGATAATCTCAATTGACAGTATGAGTTGTTCAGAATGTATGAAGGCGAGACAATACATGTGATGGAAATTAGGTTTTCCGCTATTGCTAATGAAAGCTGCTTCTCGGGAGAAGTCATCCCATAGGAAACACCATCCGAAAGCTGCTAAGCATGTTACCTGAATCCTGGGAAACCAAGGGTGAAGCTATCATCGAAGCCAAGAATCTAGACATCATGACTATGGATCAACTATTAGAAACTATGGTCACTTATGAATCCAAGAAGAATCAGGAGAAGGAGATTAATAATAAGAGGAAGGACAAGAACCAGGTAATGAAAGTTGTGGAAAAGGAGGACTACGAAGAAGAAAACATAGCCTTGATTACCAAGAAGTTCTAGTAGGTGCTGAGATCAGGAAATGCTGGAAAAAGAAGAACCACTCAACGAGCAACTGAGAAAGATCTGAGAGAATAATTATGCCACATGTGTGGTAGCCCCGACCACTTCATCAAGTTCTGTCCACTCTGGGCACTTGAGTACAAGAAGAACAATCCAGACAAGCCTAAAGAAACCAAGGTTGAACCATATATTCGCAAAGACAGAAGGATTATTAGTTAGGAAGCGGATCTTTCAGTGCAAAGAGCATTAGCGGTGCTAACTAGCAATCCAGGTGAAGAATCAGACGGCGAGACTCCTGAGAATCAATCTCTCATGGCAGTCGAGGAACTAGAAAAATATGAATTTCTTACTCTCGTCACCATGGATGAGTCCAATGATGAAGGAGGCAAGGAACAGATAACTGAAGCTGCACATCTCAATACTGACACAGCTGAAGTTGGGTAGGAGAATCTGGCATTGATGGTTGGAGCAAGTTCTCATGATCAGGATGACGCTCTACTACCAAGGTGAGTATTGAACAAGCTACAACCAATATTCATACTTAGTGCAAGAAAAAGCTTGAGTCTCTGTCACGAGTCCTGATTGAAGCCTATCTGACCGTTTGTACAATAGTTTATTCATATTAATTCATTATCTATCATGCCAAAGAACGTAACGACCTTCTTTTGAAAAATTATGCACTACTGAGAACTGAGAATGTCGATATTGAGAACGTCAATCAAAAACTACAATTAGAGATTGACAATCTTAAGTCCTCTAAGAAAGAGAAAAATATTATGAGTGTGACCCAATTTGATTTGAAAGAAAAGGTTAAGAAGCTAGGAGAAGAGCTAGGCAACATGAGTCATAAGAATGAAGTTCTCCTAAAAGAACTTGACAAGACCAAAGATAAATTAGAGCACACTATAAAGTGGACAAAGTCCTCTACTGTGCTCGATGATATGCAGCAAGGTCAGTCCACCACTAAGTATGAGATTGGGTTCAAAATCAAGGAACGCAAGAATTAGGTGATAGATAATGGTGTTCTGTGCACCTTATGTGGGATGTCCGGACATTTGAGAGAGAACTGCAATAAAAATGCCAAAGCCATCAACATTAACATATCTTACATTAACAGAAACCATAAAAGAGGTAACCCAAGAAAGGGAACAGGACAAAGGTATTCTCGTAGAAGTAATAAAAATAGGACAGGTAGAAGATACCCTCCTAGAACTAATAGGAATTAGTCAGGACGAAGATATCCCCCCAGGTAAAGTAAGTTCGATAATGACGAAAGATACCCCCCTTAAACTAACAGGAATCGGTCAGACAGAACACACCCTCCTACATCTTACTAGCTCAGTGATGAAAGTAGATACACTACCAAAACTATTGGAGCTAGATGAACCTACAGGGATTTTCCTGCCTGGGCAAAAAGGGATCTCATTCACCCTTCCTATAATCAAAAAGGACACAAGTGGATCTGGGTACCCAAATCTCACCTTTGTTAATTGTGCAGGTACCAATAGAAGGAAAATGAAAGCAGTGGTACTTGGATAGCGCATGCTCCAGGCACATGACGGCTGACAAACACAACTTCCTTCTACTAAGTGACTTCCAAGGCAGAAACATAGGCTTTGGAAATGGAAAACAAGGTGAAATCAAAGGCATTGGAAATATGGGACCATCTATGTCATAATGTATTGAAAATGTATACTATATGGAATGTCTGAAACATAACCTTCTAAGCGTTTCTCAAATGTGTGACAAAGGAAACGATGTACTCTTTACTGCATCAGAATGCAAGATGACAAATGCAGTATCTAAGAGGCTAATCCTGAAGGGACTGAGACACAAGAATGTGTATAAGGTGAATATCAATGGTTTTTGCCAACCATAGATGAAGCGTTTGAGCACCATGAGCGATGCATCTTTACTATGGCACAAAAACCTAGGACATGCCAGCTTTTCTACAATTAATAAATTGATTCTCAAGGAACTAGTTCTATGAGTGCTTGAAGGAAAAATCAGTTAAGATCAAGTGTGTGGAACATGTGCTCAAGGTAAGCACGTCAGGAGTAGTTTTCAACCAGTAGGGTTGGTCAGCACCAAAAAAACCTTGGAACTGGTTCACATGGATCTTTGTGGATCCATGAGAGTACTAAGTAGAGGCAGTAACAGGTATGTTTTTGTTCTTGTAGATGATTACTCAAGATTCACTTGGACCTTCTTTATAAAATCCAAAGAGGAAAAATTTGATGTATATGCTAAAATGGTCCAAAGGAATTTGAATTTCCAGTTGAAGAGCTTGAGTACAAACCATGGTACAAAATTTGAGAACTCCAAGTTCCCCACATTTTGTGTTGAAAATGGGGTGACTCACAACTTCTCAGCCCCGAGAACTTCTTAACAAAATGGGGTTGTGGAAAGAAAGAACAGAATTTTGGAAGATATGGCTAGAACCATGTTGATAGCTAGTGATCTTCCACAAAGCTTATGGGTTGAAGATATGAACACCGCCTATTACCTCATTAACCGATGCATGATCAAACCTATTTTGAATAAGATCCCCTATGAACTACCTAAAGGCAGAAAATCAAACCTAGTATATCTTAGTTCTTTTGGTTGTGTCTGCTATGTACACAACAATGGAAAGGAGGCTATAGGCAAGTTTGACACCAAAAGTGATGAGGGAATCTTCATTGGGTACTCTTCTCACAGCAAAGCTTACAAAGTGTACAATAAAAGAACCAGATACATAGAAGAAAGTGCACATGTTATATTTATGAGACCAATTAAGGGGCCGAGAAAGTTTTGCAGGAACAGGTATAAAGAAAGGACATAATTGACAGTCGAAAAGAGTCAGATGATGAGGACGACAGGGAGCAGGCAAGTGGACCAAGATAATTGACTCTAGGTGACGAGGAGAGAGTGGTGTGACCTCTTACAACAGTCACTCCTCAAAATAGTTCCAGTTCATCAGGGATGCCTCACCCAGGTGAACCTGGTCCCTCTGGTACAACCAGAACTAGTTCTGTGCCTGAAGATGCAGGACACAACTGGAAACACAGAAGCTCTCATCATTTTGATAATCTACTGACCCCTCTCGACTCAAGAATGTCCACCAGATCAAAGCTTTTAAACATGTGTGCCTTCTCCGCATGCATTTCCCTGGTTAAACCAAAAAATGTCAAAGAAGCTTTGCTTGATGAAGAGTGGATAACTTCTATGAAAAAAGAACTTCTACAGTTTAAGCGCAGCAAGGTGACGTATGTGGTTCCACCTCCTGAACATCGAACTATCATTGGAACAAAATGGATTTTCCGAAATAAGTTTGATAAAGAAGAAGTGGTCACTAGGAATAAGGTCAGACTAGTGGTGCAAGGGTATAATCAAGAGGAGGGTATCGACTATGATGAGACCTTTGCCCCTGTTGCTCGCATTGAAGGCATTCGAATGCTCAAAGCTTTTGCAACTCACATGGAATTCAAGCTATACCAAATGGATGTTAAAAAGCACTTTCCTCAATGGGTATCTACAGGAAGAAGTGTACGTCAGACAAACCCCTGGCTGCGAAAGCCATGAGCATCCAGACCATGTGTACAAACTTGACAAACCTCTCTATGGACTGAAACAGGCTCCCAGAGTTTGGTATGACCGGCTGTCTAACTTTCTGCTGAAAGATGGGTACTCAAGAGGAATAATTGATAAGACCTTGTTCTTGAAGAAAAGGGGTTCACATGTACTCATTGTTCAGGTCTATGTCGATGACATCATCTTTAGGGGAACAAACGTATCCCTTGGGGAGGAACTTGCAAAACTCATGGGGAACAAGTTCGAGATGAGTATGATAGGAGAACTTAACTTATTCTTAGGAGTCCAGATACATCAGAAATAGCTGGGTACATGCATTCATCAGTAAAAATACATCAAGGAGCTTACCACAAATTTCAGGATGCAAGATGCCAAAGAAAGTGATACTCCCAAGGCCACCACTACAAGGCTTGATAAGGATGAAGCAGGTGTGGCAGTGGATAAACCAAGTACAAAGGCATGATTGGATCACTCCTATACTTAACTGATAGTAGACCAGATATCGTCTTTAGTGTGGGGATGTGCCCAAGATTTCAGGCAAATCCTAAGGAATCCCATCTCAAAGCTGTTGAACGGATTCTACGCTACCTAAAAGGTTCCCTGGACCTGGTTCTCTGTATCCTACTGGGTCCTCTTTTGATCTTGTTAGTTCTACTGACGCTGATTATGCAAGCTATTCGGTAGACAGGAAGAGTACCTCAGGAATGGCACACATCCTGGGATCCTGTCTAGTTGCATGGGCAACCAAGAAACAAAACTCAGTTTCCTTGTCAATAGCAGAAGCTGAATATGTTGTTGCGCCCTCCTGTTGTGCTCAACTTTTATGGATCAAACAACAGCTTGCAGACTTTGGGATCCAAGTTGAATGCATTCCCATCATGTATGATAACACATGTGTTGTGAATATAGCAAAGAACCTGGTTTAGCACAAGTGTACCAAACATATCGATGTGAGGCATCACTTCCTGAGTGATAATGTTTAGAAAGGACTCATTGGAATGGTGTTCTGTAAGATCGAGGACTAGGTTGCTGATATATTCACCATAGCTCTAAGCAGGGAGCATTTTGAGCTAAATCATCTTTATTTAGGGTTAATTAGGGAGTTTTAACCTCTTCTCTTTCTGACTCTTGAATTGTACTCCAAGCATCGTACAACCATTCTAACATGACCAAATTGGCAGTCTTTCAAGAAAAGTATTGGTGGACACACTATGCTGGGAACTGTTGATATTACGCTTATTATCTATTGCTGGAGTAAGACATCGAGTCAGGGGGAACTGATCCTCATATACTAATTTCTCAGGTACGCACTTACTGCATAGCTTTCATAATTTGAATGAATACATATCCTGCAAACGGTTGACTGTAGCTTTCTCTTACACCTGGTTCCCTTAATCTGGTTCTCTATTTGGCGGGAAGAGTTATTACTTCAAAAGGGGCCATGATTACCCTTTCTCAGTATCCCAAGAGACGTGTTGATTACAGTGTCAGTACACATCCGTTCAGTCTCATTCCGGTGCTTCCTCCAACTTACAAAGGCATATATCACTCATGTTCTTAACATTACTCACAAACCCTCATTTTTTCAAACTTGCAAAACCATTCCATAAGAAAACTACCAAATGGTATCTCTTGTTGACTACTCCGACACTGAATCTAACGTCACTGCTCCCTCACCACCACAGGACTTCTCACAGGAGGAATTGCACTCGTCAGCCTCCATCCACAATCAGTCTCCACCACTGTCCCCACCACCAGCCACTACAACTGAACCCCCTCTTTTTTTCCCCCTCACCATCCCCGGACCTGCCATACTATCCATCACGACCTTCTTTGTCTAAACCCTACCGGACAGTTGTCAACCTGCCCATTCCTGATCCCACACCCTCTGGTCAATGCCTTATTGACGAGCTTATATCCTCTTCCACTAACACACCCGTAGTTCAGGTCGTGTCGCCTCCACCTGACTCCCAACTACCTTCAGTTGCCCCCTCTTCGATGGCGCCACCGTCTACACCTGAGCTCAGTGACTCTCAGGATGATATTTTCTTGGCTCAAGTATGATGCAGTAGTCTTCATCATCTAGTCCCCTCACTATTGTCACCCCATCCCTTAGCTTCTTATTCTCGCACTTAACAGGAGAAAAAAGCGTGTACTCGACACCCCTAGTCCCTCATTTGGTCGAAAGAAGACCCGGTCTAGTAAGGCTGCTAAATCTCCCTCTTCTCCCGTTTGTGTCCCTTCCTCTCCTGAAGAGACTGCTGCCCCTGGTTCTGCATTTGCTCCCCTTGCCCCATCTCATGTAAAGAAGCATATTGAAAACTTCAACAAATTGGGTAAGGAAGTTTATTTTGGCTCAAAGGGTGTGCTTAGGGGAAGAGTTATCCACCCTGAGGTGCGTGAATATCTTGTAGTAGCACAACTCTGTGCCAAATTGTCAGCTCAGGGCTAGCTCAATCTATTTTTTAACACTGGGACATCGGTTTATGAGGCTGATGTCTTGGAGTTCTTCACTAATCTGCCATTTATGGAGTGGGATGTGGCTACTTTAAAGGTGCATGGGGTTGATATACTGTTTGACAAGGTTCGCCTTGGGAGATCTTGCACATTCCTTTAGTGGGGCTGGTAGAGTGCACTTGGTTAGAGGCCACAGGCTGTGTGTTAACCTCTAAATTCACTAAGCGGAGAGTCATTGATGTGTCTCACAAGGTGTATAAGGCGGAGATGCCTCCATTCTTGAAGCTGCTGTTCGAAGTGGCGTATAAGGGGATATTGCCCAGAGGTGAGTGTAGGCATGAGGCCATATTTTGAGATATGGGCATCGCACATGCTATCAATCTTCAGGAGCCCGTAGATTGGCCGGCCTTGATACTACAGCACATGGCACGCATTGCAGACCCTACAAAAGGACCTCACTAACTTGGCCTATGGTAATCTGTTAACTCATATCTTCAGGGCTTTTCAGGTTCCCTTTGGTGCTGAGAGGGTGTTAACTAAGAAGGGCATGATAGATCGCCACACGACCCTCGAATGTAAGTGTGTCCCTCCTGTTGTTGTTGTTGTTGCACCTGTTCCACCTAAGTCTAGTGGAGCCATTACTCAGCTTATGCAGGAAATTTGCGAAGCTCAGGCTGATCGAGCTCGTCTTTAGGCCATGGTTGATGATTTTTAGGCTGGGGTAGCACGCCTCAAGGATCAATTTCTTCAGTAGCATGTAGACCATAATCAGCGAGTGGAGTCCCTTCTCAAGCTCTTAGGCGTAGGCTCCTCCCTTCCTCCCCCTTAGTCATTCTCAATCCTTTGTTGTAACTTCTTTTGACTCTACTATAAACAATCATTTTTTGGGGATGTATAATTTCTTTTGTGGATGCTTATGCAAGCTCTGGTGCTCGCTTGATTTTTTTTATTGTGGATATTTGTTTTTTTCCTTATTATCTTGCATTGCTCTATGCTAAATAGATTTCTAATATCCTCTGTTTTAGTGCATTCGTGGTCATTATTATTTATGGTTTTTGGTCTCCTAATGTTCTTGTTACTTGACTTGTTCTACTGCTTGTTGTCTTTTTGTGATGTCAAAAGGGGGAAGTTATGCTTTGATTGTTCTTGTGAATGCATAGAGGTTTGCCATCATCAAAAAATAGGAATTTGTTAGAATCTTTGCAGGTATGACTATACTGTTTTGATGATGAAAAACGGAGCCAACAACAGTAGACTGAGGAACCAGGTCCAACATATGTGCACCAGTGAAGATATGCAGAGTCCCAATCGAAATCGGAGTGCTATTTATGAAAACAGAATTAGTACAAGATACGGTGAAGGTAGCACCTTTGGAAAAGGACTCCTTTATGGAAAAAAGTAGTGTTCCCTACTCAAGAAAGGAGTCTCATATGGAAGGTCTCTAGGGTTTAATATAAATACAATCATTAACCCGAGAAGACACAACTTTGGTAATCTGAAATCAAGAGAGCATTCAGCAAAAGCACAGGCACTTGGCGAGAGCAATGAAGCAAGATGTAGAGTTAGGTTTTTTTTTATTGTTCAAGTTTGTTTGACAATCTTCTTAGAGTCTTTCTTTAGTGACAAAAATTGTAAGATGTTGTTTTGTTTTTCTTGTGAGAGTTGTTGCTTAAGAGTGGGTTTGACTCTTGAGTGTTGAGTTTGTTGGAAGAGTTGTAAGTTATACATTGCTCGTTTGAAGTTAGCGAAGTTGTTGAAATCCTACTAGTGTAAGTAGTAGTTGTTTCTCCCTTGAGCAAGGAGTTTTTCCACTATAAATTGTTTGCCTTTTGATTACTACTTTCGTAAACAAGTTAGTACTGTTCATTCAAACTGGTTCATTAGAAGTTCAGGGACACTAATCCTTTTTCACTTTTAGAACAATCAGTAGCAAATTAATGGACTCTGAGGAATTATGAGAAGTAACTCACAATGTCAACTACCCATCAGTATTGATTTAACCGTCAAATAAAGTTTGGTGGGTTGAAATTTGTAAGAGATGAAAATCCAATTTTTGAATAAATTTATATGATATCATATAATCGTAAAAGTGAATATAAATACCTCTTATATTTTTTTTTAACAAAGTTAATGCATTACTTACTGTAAATAAATAATATTGTGTAAACACCATTGCAAAGGAAATCTTTTTGGCTACGCAGGTATAAATTGAAAATATTGCTACATGGGTATAATATGTTGTACTGTTGACCGTATATTTTAAAAATTTGAGATAAAATATATTTATATGATTTTTACTGATCTTGAAAGGGTTTATAATAAAATTTCGAGGGATATTCTTGAGAGCTATCTGGAGGCTCAGGGTCTGTTGATATAATGTATATTAGGACGATAAATGACATGTATGATAGAGTCAATACTCAGATTATAAGAATAATGAAAAGAGACTCGGAGCATTTTCTGTTTGAGATGGAACTATATCAAGGATCTTTGTTGAGCTAGCCCTTTTGTTTTTGCTTTACTGATAAATAAGCTGACATGGTCTATTCAGGAGGAGGTTTAATGGTGTATGACATTTACAAATGATATGATATTGCTTAATGAGACGGGGGACATAATTATTGATAGATTGGGGGTTTAAAGATAAATTCTAGAGTTCAAAGAATTCGAATTGAGCATATCCATAATAGAATACTTGGAATAAAAATTCAGTATTGCGTTGGATGAATCGTTCATGGAAGTGAGACTTGTCACTCAGTCTATTTCCAAAATAGAAATCTTTAAATTTTATGGGTCTTTTATTCAGGATAGTGGGACATAGACGATGATATTATGCATCACATTGGAATAGCATAGATGAAATAGGCTTGCCTTCAGAATACTATGTGTTATGAAGGTATATAACCTAAACTTAAAGGTAAGTTTTACTGAGTGGTGGTTAGACTGTCCTTGCTATATGAGGTGGAATACTGGCTAGTCAAAAACTCATATGTTTAGAAGATACATATTATTGAGATGGATGTATGTGCATAGTAGGAATGACAAAATTAGAAATGAAGTTATTCAGAAAAAGGTGGGAGTTGCCTCTATAGTAGACAAGATTAGAGAAGCGAGATTGAGATGGTTTAGATATAATGTACAGAGGAGGTGTGTCGATGCCCCAATTAATAAGATGTGTAAGAGGTTAGATTTAGGAGTCACACACATCGAGGGATATAGTAGATCGAAAAAAAATATGGACGAGAGATTATTATATAGGATATGACATAACTTCATATTATCGAGGACATGAGTTTAGATAGGAAAGAATGGAGATCGCGTATTAGAACAGAAGACTAGTAGGTGTAGAAAGAATGTTGTCTTGCCTTGTACAGTTCATGATTTTCGTAAAATTAGTCGTGCCATTATAGTTGTGTTATTATTGCTTTTTTACTATCACATTGTTTTGCTATTAAATTGGCTTTTCTAGTAGAATTCATATTGCTCCCATTTTTAGCTGCTACATCTATTGTTTTTTCTTCTTTTACTTGGAACTGATACATTTGAGCCAAAGTCTTTTAAAAATTATTTCTTTTTATCTTTATGAGGTGCTGATAAGGTCAGTGTACACTTTACCATCCCTGGAGTGTACTTGTGGAATTTCACCAAATATATTGTTGTTGTTGTATTACCATAATACAATTGATTTTTCCAACAACAACAACAACAACATACCCAGTGTTATCCCACAAGTGGGGTCTGGGGAGGGCAAATTGTACGCAGACCT
>JAOTQR010076677.1:0-12893 GCA_025774065.1 Solanum ossicruentum
ACCATCCCCTGACACCACATGACCTAGAAAAGCAACCTCTTTCAACCAAAATTCACACTTTTCATAGTTGGCATACAACTTCTCTTCCCTCAATTTTTGTAACGCTGCCCTCAAATGACCCAGATGCTCCTCCTCACTATGAGAGTAGATCAAGATATCATCAATGAAGATCATCACAAACAAATCAAGGTAGGGTTTAAAGACCCTATTTATAAGTTCCATGAAGATAGCCGGTGAATTGGTCATCTCAAAAGACATAATAACAAACTCTTAATGCCCATACCAAGTACGGAAGGCTATTTTGGGGATGTCACACTTCTCACCTTCACTTGATGATACTTGGATCGAAGATCATCTTAGAGAAGTGGCGATCCCCTTGAAGTTGGTCAAATAGATCATCAATCCTTGGTAAAAGATACTTATTCTTCATAATGACCCTATTAAGTTGTCGATAGCCAATACACATTCTAAGTGACCCATCCTTATTCTTCACAAATAACACCAGTGCACCCCTAAGGTGATTGGCTAGGCCCAATAAACTCTTCTCCAATAAATCACTCAATTGCTCCTTCAACTCCTTTAACTCTGTCGGGGCTATATGGTAAGGGGGAATAGCAATGGGTTGAGTATCGGGAAAGAGGTATATACCAAAATCTATTTTTCTTTCAGGAGGAACACTGGGAAGGTCATTAGGAAAGACATCAAGGAACTCATTCACTACCAGAACTGACTTTACAGGAAGGACATTGGGCTCCATATACCTAACCATCACAAGATGATACGGACACCCCTTAGAGATCAACTTTTGGGCTTTAATGCAAGAGATAAACCTACCCTTGCCAACCACATCATGACTCTACCACTCAAAGATGGGTTCATTTAGAAATTAGAATTTGACCTTACGAGTTCTACAATAAAAAGAGGCATAATATATGCAACCAATCCATCCCAAGAATGACATCAAAATCCACCATATCCAACTCACCAAGGTTGCAAGGCAATATTTTATAAAAAATGCAAATGGGACAATTTCTATAGACCTTTCTAGAAATAGTAGATGCACCAATGGGAGTAGAATCCTCATAAGACTCACCTAAAAATTCGGGGTCAACACGAAACTTGATGACAACAAATGGAGTAACAAAAGAAAGAGTGCACCCGGATCTATCAATGCATACACATAAAAATCAAAGACTTTTAATATACCGATGATGACATCGAGCACATCATCTACCGCTTGCCTTCGTTGAAGAGCATAGAACTGGTTGTGCCTTGGGGAACCACCTTGTAGGCCTCCTCTCCCCAAAGGAACCGCATTTGCACCCTTGCCCTGTGGATGAAAATCCTTACCCTTATTTTGTTTATGAAGGTAATCCATCATTTTATAGCCTACTTCCCTATAATTATCGAAGGCATTAGTAGCCCCCAAGCATGAGCCACCATTACCCTTTCCATATTTTGGACACATAGTATTAGGAGCTACACCACCCTCACTTTGGACCCTTGGATAGTCGTTGTCAAACCTTCTATCAAGAGAATGAAAAGACCCTTGGCCATGAAGAAACCCGCCACCTTTGAGACTTCGAAACTTAGCATCAAAATGAGCCCTCTTGGCTTCATTCCCCCTTCTCTTTGTCAATTTCTCCCCCTCCAATTATTTAGCATAAGTCATAAGACAGGACATGTCCATGTCACCTATCAACATGGCAGTACGACATTCTTCACTAACCAAATCTGATACACCCATAACAAACCTATTCTTTCTAGACCTCGAGTTGGCAACCAAGTGTGCAGTATATTTAAAAGGTTGGTTGAACTTGAGGGCATACTCCCTCACACTCATAGACTCTTGCTTCAAATTCATTAACTCCATCATTTTGGCCTCCCTAGGCTCAATAGGAAAGAACAAATTGAGTACAGCTGCCTTAAACTCCTCTCAAAGAACCACATTGTTGTTCCCCTTCTCCTCTTTCCATTGAGTGTACCATATATGGGCCAACCCCTTGAGTTGGTAAACTGTCAACTCCACATTCTCTTCTGACCTCACATCCATTATAGCGAACACTTTGTATACCTCGTCAATAAACTCTTGAGGGTCCTCATCTACCTTAGACCCATTGAACTCTATAGGTTCATCCTCATAAAGTCTCTCACCCGAGATGCCAAAATAGAAGCATAAGAAGACTTGGGACTCTTGCTTGGCTTTGTTAGCGACAACCTGAGCTAGCAAGGTGAGAGCATCCTGGAGCTCTCCATGAGGCAGTTGTTCCTTGGGTGTGCGGGCTCTTTTTCCTCTTTTATTAGGCATGATCTAGCATATAAAAGAACAACTATTATCGAAAATTTTTTCCTTAACATCTATAGCACGACATAGAGTAAGAAGAAGGGAAACATTTCCTAAAACGTCTCATAGCCTCTTACTCATAGTTGTAGCGCACAACACAACCATGAATAAGACTCTAATCGATGAAGCCTATTGGATGTTGAGGGCCATTAGCAACCTGGTGCTCTGATACAAAGTTTTTCAAAACCCAAGACTAGGTCCTACACGTGACATGATGAATGGGGAACCCGAAGGGAATGCAATCAAGTCTCATAACATATCATTACACATCCTTGATCGCAGAAGCAATTAAATAACAACAAAAGAGTAGAAATAAGGGAACATGGGGCTAAGGGACATATTTCATATCATAAATGTCAAATAGCTAAGAGAGTCAAAGATCATAGCATCATTACAAAACTTGTCCAAAAACACCTTTAAACATAGAACTTAGCAGGGGCCAAGACAAGCAACAGGGCCCACCCTCACAGTCAAAGCATACGATAAAAGGAAAGAGAGACTTTACACATACCATAACATCAAAGACATTGTCTCCAAAATAGAGGATTCACCAACTTGCTTAGTAGAGGAATCATACTAGCCACATGTTGGAGGTGGATGATAAAGTGAAACTCTGGTTTATACATGGTAACATCTTGTAGGCATAGAGTACACATTAGTACTTTTGAATGCACTATGTAGGATGCAATGCAACAAAAGATAGGCACGATAATTGAAATACATATTTAGGCAATAAATGAGCATATAGCAATATGGCATGCCTGATCAATGCTTGTAGTAAAACATGCTTAAATTGAACAGTTTACATGTGTAGGAAGAGACCATCATTAGTAACCAAGGATTACCACCTCCTTGGCGAGTTGATTAAGGTACAACCCCCCAACATGGTTGTATGGGCCTACTACTTCCCGAGGCAATTGAGATACAAACCCCCTAAAATTGTTGCACAAGTCTACCACCTCCCGAGCGAGGCAATTGATCAACTTAAAACACTATAGATGCGATTCATGATATCAACACATATACATATCTATTTCATCATAATAAAGTTACTTAACTGATATACCATGCATTACGCCTTCAACAACCGAAAAAGAATTAACCGGACATTTTATCAAACACTTGGCGGGTGTGTAATGCTAGTGTAAAATCATGCAATTCAAGAGTGAAATCATACAAGAAAACTTAATGTAAAACCACCTACCAACACTTAGTAATACCCTCATGCAATATATTTAAAAACCCTTCATTAAATCTCAAGATCGATCTAAGATTCATAGCTCAAAACATGTTTAAACAGTCACACTTTTACAAAAGCCCAACATAGTTCATAGTCAAATTCATAATAGAAGACCCATAAGTAAAATCAACTTAGAAGTATGTAATTTAGGTAAAAATAAAGCTTAGGAACCATGGTTTAAAGGACCCATGGTTGAAAACCACATACCTTGACTTTTGGAGAATTTTTGATAAAGATTGGAAATGGACACTTGAAGCTTGAGTGAAATCTTTAAGATTCAGAATGTGTTTTGGCGCTTGAATTTTGGGTGAAATATTTGTCTAAGTATTCGAGAGAGTATTGGGTAATGTCTTGAATAATATGAAGGTGAAATATGGCTGAGTATAAGTATTTTCACGCATAGGAGGACTTAGTCCCAAGACCCAAAAGTTATGGACCGAACAAGAAAACTGGCCACAAAATTACACAGAGGCTCTAAAATCAAGGTTAGACCCATTTCCCACTAAATATTTCTCCCTGATCAACAATATGAAGTTGGATTTTCAAAATCATGCATAAATTTTGAGATATATGAAAATTATGATTCTTGACACTTTCAAGGCACTCTTTTGGGACTTTTTAGGGTCGTTTCATATCTCAGCCATGATCTTGATTTGTCAGTAGTGCTATTTGCACATAAAATCTAGCGCCACTACTTGTATGGAAATCATATGGATGTGTTCACTGACCACAAGAGCTTGCAATACGTCTTAAGTCGAAAGAGCTCAACTTGTGATGGAGGAGATGGTAGGAGTTATTCAAATATTATGATATAAGCATTCTCTACACCTAGATAAAGCTAACATTGTTTATGACACTCTTAGGTGATTGTTAATGGGTAGAACAGCCCATGTCAAGGAAGGAAAGAAGGAGCTAGCTAAAAAGTGCATCGATTGGCTCATTGGGAGTGCAACTTGAGAAGAATGATGAGGGAGGAGTTAATGTTTAGAACGGGCTTGCATCATCCTTAATGGAAGAGGTGAAGAAAAAGAAAGGCCTAGATCTTGTCATACTTCAATTGAAGGAAGCTGTCCATAAATAGAATGAGATGGTCTTCTCCAAAGGGGGAGATGGAGTGTTGAGATACCGGAGTAGATTGTGCATTCCGAATGTTGATGGTCTTCGAGACAGGATTATAGCTGAAGCACATAGTTGTAGATATTTCATTCATCTTGTCTCTACCGAGATGTACCATGACTTAAGAGAAGTCTACTAGTGGAGTAAAATGAATAGGGATATTGCAGAGTTCGTATCAGAGTGCCCGAATTGCCATCAAGTTAAATTTGAGCATCAAAGACTATGTGGATTAGCTTAGAACTTTGAAATCCATGAGTGGAAGTGGGAGATGATGAACATGGACTTCATTACTGGTCTACCGAGGCCTCAAAAGCAACAAGATTCGATTTAGGTGATTATGGATAGGTTGACCAAATTGGCTCACTTCTTAGCAGTTAAGACAACCAACACTACAGAGGAGTATGCCAAATTGTGCATCCAAGAGATTGTGAGGTTGCATGGGAACATAAAGGAGATCAATTCACCTCCCTATTTTGGAAATCTTTCTTGAAGGAATTGGGTACTACCGTGAATTTGAGTTCACCTTTTCATCTACAGACAAATGGCCAAGTAAAGCATACAATTCAGACTTTAGAGGATATTTGAGAGCTTTTATTCTTGATTTCAAAGGAAATTAGGATGATCACCTCCACCATTGATTGAATTTGCATATAACAATAGTTATCATGAGAGCATTCAGATGGTCCCCTATGAAGCTTTCTATGGGAGGAGATGTAGATCACCAATTGGGTGGTTTGAGGTTTTAGAAGCTGAGTTGATTGGGCCTAACATTGTCCATCAATCAATTGAGAAGGTTAAGTTCATTAAAGAGAGTTTGAAGACTGCACAGAGTCACCAGAAATCTTATACCGAGGTAAGCAGAAGAGACTTAGAGTTCGAGGTAAATGATTGGGTGTACTTGAAAGTATCACCTATGAAATGTGTCATGTGTTTTGGTAAGAAGGGAAAATTATGTCCTCACTATATTGGTCCATATAATATTGTGAAAAACATTGGGAAGGTTGCTTACGAGTTAGAGTTTCCTTCCGAGTTAGACGCAATGCACCCTATATTTCATGATTCGATGTTGAAGAAGTGTTTGGGTGATCCTGCCTTTGTGATTCATATTGAGAGTATTGCAGTAAAGGGTAGCTTGTCCTATGAAGAGATTCCGATCTGAATACTTGAATGTCAGCTTCACATATTGAGAACCAAAGACATCACCTCAGTCAAAGTGCTGTGGAGAAATCAATTCATTGAGGAAGCAATATAGGAAGTTGAGGAACAAATGAGATCCAAATATCTGCACCTATTCATGCCCATTGATGAGAACGTTGATGGTAATTTCCTTACCATTGACTTAATATCAGTGATCTATTGTAGAGTTGATATGTCTATTCTTCAGTCTAAATGGAGATTATTGAGATTGATGAGGAATCGAGAGTTTGATTGATCGATGTGAATATCGAGATGAGTCTAGAGTCTATTCGTGCCTTGGTATCCTCCTTTGCTCCTTATTTGAGGATGAATGAAACCAAGGGGGAGATGATGTAAGTCTCGATAAAAATATCAAAATACCCCTAGAGGAGAGATGTGTGTGTAACGCATCTTCCCATGCTCAGATGGCAAATCCGAGACTGGTATGCGATCAACATAAAATATTAAGTAGGTAAATAGTCTCATTTCAATATCTAGAGCAATTGAATCAAAAGATAATTTTTTGGTCCAAAAATAAAAAACATTATCTATGTGTGATATAGACGCATTGCACCTCTATAGCGAACCCAAACTTTTTATTTTCAATTTTTTTGAACAGGATTGGAAAAACACGTTTGATGAATTTTTTTTTGAAAAAAAATACATAGGTGCGACAGGTCCACATCACCGACCCGCTATTTTGGACTGGAAAAACTTTCTTAAATTCTTGAGGGGCATTCTAGACATTTCTCACCCCTCCTAAACTCATATTTTCCAACCTCTTCTAAACTCAAAATACGATTAAAATTGGTCATTTATAGCATAAAAGGGTTTTAAGCCCCATTCTAAGTCCTTTCTAAGTCATTGAAGAAAACTAGGGCTTGAGAGAAGAGGAAAGAGACATGAGATTGAAGAGTTCAAGGGAAAAATTCTTGAAGGTTGATTGGTGAAGCTTCACACAAGGTATGTAAGGCTAAGCAAAAGCATGGGATTGTTCTGCCATGTGCCCCATAGATGGTCATAGATGAGTTGAGAGTTGATAAGGGCATACACATGATAGTTGAATGATTTCATGAAGATTTTCTTAAAAATTATATTAGTTACATGTATTATCATATGTTGATGATTATCATAAACTGGCTTTCTTGAATTGAATACTTTTTATGAGATATTGTATAATCCGACATGTTAACTTCTAAAAGCATGCATGAAAGAACCTAGGGATTAAGTCTAGAGCCTTGATTTGAGAATGTTGATTGTGACTGTGATGTGAGAATGATGTTGAGTTGATAGAACTTAGAAGTCCTATGAGTACCCATAAATGATCTCTAATGATTTGTCCATACAATTGTTCCCTAATGATTGTCTTAAGCCTTGGGCTACTGATTGAGATGTTGATTGATGAGATGATGAGAGTATCAATGAGACTGATCTAATGATGAGTGCCTCCATGACGATAATTGAGATGGTATAATTGAGATGGATTGTCTTACGAGCATTAAGTCTTGGGTGGAGTATCGAGCATAGGAATGGGTAAGAGTAACACCAACTCACACTTTTTTACTATGTAGCCAAGCGTAGGTGAAGAGTAGAACCACTATATTTAATTGGGATTCCCTTTGGATAGAAGTCCGTGAAACAATAGATGATTGTAGATTGCCATTTCTATTTTGGATTGCCCATTATGGTTTCGATTTATTTTCTAACTGGCAAGTATAGGACATCCATGGTAACACCGGCGAGATGATGTAAAATCACTGAATCATAAGTGATTGTTGTCGGATAAAAAAAATTCCCAAAAATTTCTCAAATTTAGTAGTCTGAGTTGAGATGAGATGAGCTGAGCTGAGTTGAGTTCCTTTGAGATGAGGCTGATTTGGTTAATGTGGTTTGATTTGGTTGATGGGTCACTTGTCTACTTTTCATGACATTCAGATTGGTTATTATTTTGAATTGATGTTATTTCCATATTATAACTACTTGTTTTTGTTTCATTCAGCTGTTTTACATATCGTGCATTCCACATACTGATGTCACTCGAAGCTACATCATTTCATGATGTAGATACATGTGTTAGGGTTCGTCAACATCCGCATCATTGAGGATCTGAGATGTTTAGCTGATTGGTGAGCCTCCCTTACTTCGAAGGATACATTATATTTATTTTATCCTACTTTATAGTTAGATTTGATTAGCTTTATTTAAATCTGAGGTAGCCATGGGTCTTTTATCTGCACCGCTTGATAGTGATAGAGGTTTCAACGACAAGAGTCGAATGTTGATGTCAAGACTTGATGAGTTAGTTCTTTCTAGTAGCCCTTTTATTTATCGATATTATTTTGAGTGTAGATGAGATGTACCCATTATTTTCTTTAGAATTCCACAGATTATATTGAATTATTTGATTGAATGAATATGGAGAGGTCAAGTGGTTTGTTGGGGCCCTAGCAATAGTCTCTGGGTTTCGGTCACGTCTAGGGTATCCTCTAGGGTTGTGACAAATATTCAAGGTTAGATTAACTCCGTATGATCCCTTACACATAAAAGTAGTTTGAATCTTAGTTTAGAAATTTTCAAGGTATTACATTTTCAGTCCTGGAAAATTAGTAACACAAATAGAAAAGAAAAATTATATAAAGAAGATGCGATTACTTACAAAACACCAACATGCATATACTCCATGTGTTGTATACAGTAATTAATGACTCGTGACACACAAGAAAAAGAGAAAGGCCCAAGGTGTTGCCCTAATTACAATCCTAGACGTGATCGGCGAATGGGGTACCCGAAGAAACCCCAAACAAGCCTCATAGCATATCATTACACATAGGACTTATGCAACCTTACAAACCTCCAGCTACATTCTATAAGGACTCACAACCATGAACTCAATTCCCTCTTTACCGGGGCATACCACTCTTTTTATGAGTGAAACCTTCAAATAGCTCTAATCACCAATTTAAATTCAAGTTCCTTTCTCCTCTCATCGACATAAGACTTTTGACAACTTTGGGTCGTCTTCAACCTTTCCTTAGTCCTCCTAACCTTCTCGAAATCCTCCATAACCAGATTTGGTCCCAACATAGCCACTTCTCCAACTTCAAATCACCCAACCGGTGATCTACAACGTCTACCATGAAGAGCCTCAAAAGGAGTCATACCAATGCTAGAATAGTAACTATTGTTATAGGAAAACTCAGTCAATGGAAGATGATTATCCTAACAATGAGGTCCTTATTAATCCCTCCCCACTTGCAAGTAGGAACCTCTATGTCATGGGTTAGGCCACCCGGCATTTGATGTTCGGCTTTGACTTGTTTACAACTATGGCAACCGGACACAAATTTTTCAATATCTTTCTTCATGCCTCCCCACCAAGACACATCTCTCAAATCTCCATACGATTGGTAGAACTGGGGAGAATAGAATAAGAAGAAATATGGGACTCAACAAGGATCCTATCTCTCAAGCCATAAACACAAGGCACACACAACCTACCTTGGTACCTAAGGGCACCAACTCCCCCTTGGGAGAAAACCTCCACCTTTCCCTTTTTCACCAAGGCCTTCAATTCTAACAAGGAGGAATCGAGATCTTGCTTTGCTTTTCACCACATCAAACATTGAAGAATTATAACCATCAATAACCACACCACCACTATTACCAACCCCTTCCAACCTAACTCTCAATCTCGCCAACCGATGGGCCTCCCTAGTCACCTCCTTATTGCCACCATCAACATATGCTAGGCTACCCATAGGCACTTTACTTAGAGCACCGATCACCACCTTAAGCCTTATTGCGAAAAATGATGCACACTCATTTCATGGTCCTCAAGGAGTTATAACCACCTTCTTGTTTCCTTTGAATCACACCTATCATATTTAGCAAACAACAAATCATCCCCCAAGACTTGTAATACTACTCCAAATGATTCAAAACCTCAACATAATTCAATGCTGCACTACTAGAGGTCACCACAAACATGCCAAGGTAGGGTTTTAAGACCCTATTCATAAAACCCATAAACATAGTCGGTGCATAAGTCAACCAAACAACTCCACCACTATGCAAATGCTCTTTCCTAGTCAGAAAAGACACTTAGGGATATCACCTGCCCTCCTCCTTACTTAGATACAAATTCGGACCAAAATCAATCTTATAGAAGCATCAAGCCCATCATAGTTGACCAAATGGATCGTCCATCCTTAACCATCATATTACAACCTTACGGGCCCTACACTTATTGGAAGCATGATATGCATGTAGCCAAACCAGCCCAAAGCCTCCAACCTAAACCAATTTCTCGAAGCATCACCATACTCAACAACCCCTTTCTAATCCTCCCGGTAAAGCCAAGATAGCAGCGGACACCAACTTAATCTTCAAAGTTTTAGAAACTCTATTCACACTCATCGACTCTCTCAAACGAGCCTTACTCGGGGTAAACTAAACCATATGAGAAGCAATAGAAAGAAGCCTGCTGACAACCTCTGGTAATAACCTGCTAAGCCCAAGAAGCTCCTAATATACAATAGGTTTAATGGTCTAGGCAATTCTCTAATCAACTTCGTCATACAAGGGTACACCCAAATACTATCACCCGGTATCAGATGACCTAGGAAGGTAACCTCTTGCAACCAAACTCACATCCCTCCTCCTTAGAATACAACTTCCTCCCCTAAACCTTGTAGTACTACACCCAAATGACTCATATGAACCCCCTTACTTCCGGGGGAGAATCAACCTATCATCACCTAAGCCATCACAAACATAGTAAGGTAGTGTCTAATATTAATGAAACTTATAAACATATTCGATGCACTAACCAAACCAAAAAATTACTTCCCCAAATACATAGTATCAGAAAGGACATTCAAGAGTTCATCTACCACCCAAAATATTTCGAATAGAAATAACTTGGTTTAACACCCCTGACTCTTGCAAGTTGATAAATGCAACCCTTATAGATCAATGTACCTTAAGACAAGAAACGAACTTACCCCTTCACAACTACATTACATGTCCCCACTCAAGGACGGGTTTATTAGCGAATTCAAAAGGACGGGTTTATTAGCGAATTCGAATCTTACTACATGGGCCCTACAATCATAGGAGACACAACACACAATCAACTAATCCATCCAAACTATAACATCAAAATCTACCACATCAAATCCAACAAGTCACAAGGCAAGACCTAATGCAATACGAACATGGAACAATGCCTATGAACTTTCAAGCAACAATAGTCTAAACCAAGGAGGAGGCACCAAAGGTTCATAACAACTCGGGACACAAAACAAGCCCACTAGCAAACAAAAGGAATAATGAAAGGAATACTGGTACTCGAGCCCATCGATGCAAACACGTAAAAGCCATAGAAAATTTCAACATACCGGTAGCGACATCGGGCGCCTCATCCCTCCTTGAGCCTCTTGATCAACATCACTACCTTCATCCTTGTTTAGAGCATAAGGGAAATCCGAAACTTTGTAGCCATCTCTCCACACCCAAGGCACGCACTCGTGACCTCCAATATGTACCACCATGTTTCCTCCCACATTTTGGGCATGTAGGATGACTTACCCCGTCATCGCCTCCTTTACTCTTATTATGTCTATGCAGGAAATCTATTATCTTGTGACCCTCCCCTCCACAACTATAACAAGTATTGGGTTTCTTCAAGCACGAGCCATCATAGCATCTACCACATTTTGTGCACGTATCATAAAGTACCACACTACCACCACCTTAGAGACTTTGGAACTCCCCTTCACCATGGGATCTCTTGGCCTCCTTACCTCCCCTCTTACCGTTTAAAGACTTAGGAGCACTTGCTTGTTGATCAAGGTGACTCACCATTTTTGCCGCCGCTTTGGCCAAATGCCAAAGAGCGTTACAAACTTCTGCATTTGTCATATCACTGTCCAGAGTATCTTAGGACATATCATATAATGTAATAGTTAGGGATTAGTAATAAGCCCTAGGGGACCTAACTATATCGCACAGTATAGATAATGAAGAAAAGAAATGTTTCCTAGAATGCCTCATATCCACCTATTCATAGTCGTGGCAGGCTTCACAACAATGAATAAGACTCTAATTGACGCTGTGTGTTGGACTCCAAGGATCTAACAACCTAGTGCTCTGATACTATCTTTGTCAAGACCCAAGCTTAGCGCCTAAATGTGACTGCAAATGGAGAACCCGAAGGAACCCCGAAAAAGCCTTATAACATATCATTACACATCCTTAGTCGCAAAAGTAATAAAATAGAAACATAGAAGTAGAAGTAGGGAAAATCAGGGCTAAGGGACATCATTCATATCATAACAAAAAGAGTCAAGAGAGAACAAAAGCTCATAGCATAATACATATCATGTCCAACAACACCTCTAAACTTAGATACTTAGAGGGGGACAAGAAAAGCAACCAGGCTCACCCTCATAATAATGGTAATAGGTAATCTAAACATACAAGACATAATCTAAACATAAGCTTGAGTGAAGGTAGATACAATCGTCGGACTTGAGGACTCACCATAAGTTAACTTGAACAATCCATCTAGCCACGAGGAGAATTAATAGGAGCTCTGCTTCCTACATGTTGATATCACGTAGGCATAGAGTATGCGTTAGTATGTTTGAATGTACTGAGTATGTGGGATGCAATGTAACAAGAGATATGCATCATAGGCAAAATGCATAATCATAAGCAGTACATAAAATACTAACAATACGACAAGTATGAATGATGCTTGAAGAAATATCATGCTTATATAGAATATAATATGAGTGTAAGGAGTGACCGTTATAGTGCAATCCAAGGCCTGCGACCTCCTTGGAGAGGAGCATGATGTAAAAATCCCTTCATAAGGTTGATGGAGTACAACTCGCCAACAAGGTTAATGGAGTACAAACCCCCCATCAAGGTTGATTGGTACCCTCAATAAGGTTGCCCGGGCCTACAACCCCCCGAGCTAGACTTGGTCATCCCAAATACTATAGAAATAGT
>JAOTQR010076679.1:0-11561 GCA_025774065.1 Solanum ossicruentum
TCCTCACATCAGTGTAGGATTTCTGGCGACTCTATGTAGTTTTCAACCTTTCTCTAATAACCTTCACCTTCTCCAACCTTGAATCATCTAATTGGTGATCTATATCTGCTCCTATACAAGGCCTCATAGGGGGCCATCTGAATACTTTCATGATAACTATTATTATATGCAAACTCAATCAATGGTAAGTGGTCGTCCCAATTTCCTTTTTAAGTCAAAGACACAGACTCTCAACACATCCTCCAAGGTCTGAATGGTACACTTTGCCTGGCCATGTGTTTGAGGATGAATGGCAGCGCTTAGATTCACCTTAGTACCTAGTCCTTTCTGAAAAGATTCCAAAATTGGGATGTGAATTGAACTCCTTTGTCAGAGATGATGGACAAGGAATTCCATACAACCTCACAATCTCGCGGATGCATAACTTGACATCTTCTTCAGCAATGTCAGTTGTCTTAATCGCTAAGAAGTGAGCTAATTTAGTCATTCTATCCACAATCACCCATATCGAGTCATGTTGTCTTTGAGACCTCGGTAGATCGATAATGAAGTACATATTGATCATCTTCCACTTCCATTCAAATTTCAAAGTATTGAGCTAATCCACATGGCCTTTGATGCTCAATTTTGACTTGTTAACAATTTAGACACTTGGAAACAAACTCAATAATATCTCTCTTCATTCCACTCCACCGATAAACTTTTCTCAAATCATGGTACATCTTAGTAGATCCAGGATGAATGGAATATCTGGATTTGTGGTCTTCAGTCATAATTCTATCTCAAACACCATCAACATTTCGTACACACAACCTACTCTGGTATCTCAACACACCATCTCCCCTTTGGAGAAAATCATCACCTTCTGTTTATGGACAACTTTCTTCAACTGAAGCAGATCAACTTTTCTTTCACCTCTGCCACTATAGATGAAACAGACCCATTTTGGACATTGACTCATCCTTCATCATTCTCTTCAAGTTGAACTCCCAATCGGGCCAATCTATATACTTCCTTATCCAACTCTTTCTTCCCTTCCTCAACATGGGAAGTACTACCTATTGACAACTCACTAAGAGCATTGACAACAATGCTAGGTTTACCCAGGTGATTGGAAATGCTCATATCATAGTCCTTGAGCAACTCCAACCGTCTCCTCTGTCATAGGTTGTGCTCCTTTTGACTGAAGATGTATTGCAAGCTCTTATAGTCAGTAAACACATCCACATGTACTCCATATAAGTAGTGGCGCCAAATAAGTGCAAACACCACTATTAGCAACTCAAGATCGTGGGTTCTCTCATGAACCTTAAGTTGTTTAGAAGTATAAGCTATCACTTTTCCCCTCTGCATTAACACACAACCCAATCCAACTCTAGACATATCATAATATATCACCTTAGTACCTAATCCTTTTTGAAAGGCTCTTCGAAATTGGGGTGTGAATTGAACTCCTCTATCTGAGATAATGGACAAAGAAACTCCATACAACCTCACAATCTCGCGAATGTGCAACTTGACATACTTTTCTGCATGTCAGCCATCTTAACCGCTAAGAAGTGAGCTGATTTAGTCATCCTATCCACAATCACTCATATCTAGTTATGTTGCCTTTGAGACCTTAATAGATCGGTAATGAAGTCCATATTGATCATTTCCTACTTCCATTCAGGAATTTCAAGGTTTTTAGCTAATCCACATAGCCCATGCTCAACTTTGACTTGTTGACAATTCAAACACTTTGAAACAAACTCAGCAGTATCTCTCTTCATTCCATTCTATCGACAGACTTCCTTCAAATCATGGTACATCTTGGTAGAGCCAGGATGAATGGAATATCTGGATCTGTGGGCTTTAGTCATAATTCTATCTCAGACACCATCAATATTTGGTACACATAACCTACTCTCGTATCTCAACTCCAACCATCTCTCTGCCACAAGTTGAACTCCTTTTGACTGAAGACATATTACAGGCTCTTGTGGTCAATAAACACATCTACATGTACTCCATATAAGTAGTGGCACCAAATAAGAGCAAACACCACTATTGCCAACTCAAGATCATGGGTTGGATAATTCCTCTCACAAACCTTAAGCTGTCTAGAAACATAAGCTATCACTTTTCCCCTCTCATCAACACACAACCCAATCCAACTCTGGATGTATCACAATATATCACAAAGTCCTTTATTCCATCAGGCAAGGTTAAAACTGGTGCAGTAGTCAATCTTGTTTTTAACCATTGGAAACTCTTCTCACATTCATTGAACCATTGAAACTTGACCCTTTTTTGAGTCAATCGTCAATGGAAGAAAATCCTTCAAAGAATCTATGGTAATAACCTGCCAATCCCAAGAAACTTCTTCTGTTAGTCAGAAAAGTTGGTCTAGGCCAGTTCTTAACCACCTCAATCTTTTGGGTGTCTGCTCAAATGCCATCGCCTGAGACAATATGGCCAGAAAATTGACAAACTTGAGCCAAAATTCACACTTCAAAAATTTTGCATACAACTCATGATCTTTGAGAGTTTGGAGGACAATTCTGAGGTGATTGACATGTTCCTCCTCGTCTCTCAAATACACCAAAATGTCATGGATAAGTACAATCACAATTATATCAAGATACTGTCTGAACACTGTTCATTAAATCTATAAAGGCTGCAGGCGCATTAGTCAACCCAAAGGACATGGCCAAGAACTCAAAATGGCTATATCGAATCGTAAAGGCTGTCTTTGGGATGCCATATTCCCTTACCTTGAACTGATGGTAACCAGATGTAAGTTCTATCTTTGAGAAACAAAGACACCCTAAAGTTGGTCAAACAGATCATCTATCCTGGGGAGAGGATATTTATTCTTTATCATGATCTTGTTCAACTGCTTATATTCAATACACCTCTTAAGAAACCCATCTTTCTTTCGCACGAATAGGATAAGAGCATCCCAAGGAGAAACACTCGGCCTAATAAAGCCCTTCTCTAACAAATCTCTCAATTGCTCTTTCAATTCTTTCAACTCAGCGGGGGCCATCCTATAAGGTGGAACCGAGATAAGTTAGGTGTCAGGAGGAACATCAATCCCAAACTCAATCTCCCTATCAGGAGGGACTCCAGGCATATCCTTAGGAAATACATCAGGAAATTCATTTACAATCAGAACTAACTCAAGAGTAGGGGGCTCAACATCATCAGACTGAACTCACATGAGATGATAAACAACCTTTAGAGATTAGCTTTCTAGTCCTAAGGCAGGAAATAAACTTATTTTTAGGTGCAACAAAATCACACTTTAGCTCTAGGACCGATTTATTTGGGAGTTGGAATTTAACGGTTTGGCTCCTACAATCAATGGAGGCATAACAGGAATGAAGACAATCTACACCATGGATCACAACAAAATCAATCATCTATAACTCAACCAAATCAGCAAGAGTATCCTTATGGTGGACAGGCACTACACAGTTTCTATAGATTATTTCAGCTAGAATAGACTCACCAATTAGAATAGAAATATGAAAGGGTTCAAGAAGACACTCAGGAGTTCTATCAAATGTACTAGCCACACAAGGAGATATAAATGACAACGTGGCACCAGAATCCATCAAAACATAGCAATCAAGAGCAAGGACTTAAATCATACCCGTCACAACATCTGGGGAGTTCTCCTGATCTTGGCGAATACCCATGGTATATAAATGGTTTGTAGCTCTGCTTACACTTGTAGCACTTTTTTGGTTTCCTCTAGGTAGTGGGACTGGTGCAGAGAATTGAGCCCTGTCAGCCACTTTGGACAATCTTTCTGAAAGCAATCTAACTGGACACACTTGAAACATGCATCACTTCCCCCACAAAACTTCCCCAAGTGTAAATTTGCCACACTTACCACATGGTGGTTAACCTCGTGAAGTTTGAGCCATACTAGCCTATGATTGAGATCCCTAGGCTCAAAATTCTATGTCCGTTGTTCATTCCTGTTCCTGGGCACAGTGGTACCAGCAGATGATGGTGCTGACCCTACTTGAAACCTGTTACTATTTCCATTCGGTCTTTTCCCAACCTCATGGCTAGATATCTTTGTCCCTCTTATTTCTGTACTCTATTATGTCTTACTGCCTCTCCTCATCAACTTATTACATATAAGTCATCAACCACCCAATATCCATATCACTCACAAGCATAACTCCTCTCTTATTTTTCTCTGCCCCTTTGTTCAGTCCATCAACATACAACTCCATTCCCCCTCTCATATCTGCAACCATATCCAGAGCATAGCGAGATAACTGGGTGAACTTGAGCCCATACTCTTGCATAGTCATAGAGCCCTATTTCAAATTCTAGAGCTCTCTTACCTTGGTCTTCTTCGTTCTCTCAGAAAGAAATGCCCCAAGAAAGCTTTCTTAAACACTACCCAAGTCAGCCCTAGGACTCCTTCTCCTCTACCCTTCTTCCACTGATCAAACCACAGTCAGGCAACACCTTTTAGCTAGTAGACAGTGAATTCAACTCTATTAATATTAGCCACATGCATCACCTGAAGCACTTTCTGGAGCTCATCAATGTAGTTCTCAGGATCCCCATCGGGTGTATACCTTATGAACTGGGGTGAATTCTTCCTTAAGAACTCACAGACTCTGGATGTGTCCTGCACATCCTATCTACCTACTGCTTGTCTAGCAGTAAGTGTTGTCACATCCTAGGATAAAGTTTAGATAGCCTGGTCAAGCTCAGTATTTGAGATTTCAGCTTGTGGTAGCTTCTCCGCAAGGATAACTGAGCCTATGGCTTCGTCATGATCCTGGGGCTTAGGTTGGTTAACATTCTATCTGGCAGGATGCCCTTTTCCTACAACAACTCTTCTTGAAGGTATGATCATAACTTTGCAAATGCATAATGCATGAATTAGATGAGAGTTTCATAGAATTTTAACTCTATCACACGAATTAGTACACGAAAGAAGTGTAACTATTCCTAATGTCCTATAACCTCCAGCTTATAAAGTGTGGTGCACAACACACCCATAAGCAAGACTCCGCTAGACACGGCTTCATAGACTCCGTAGGACACTTGAACTCAGCGCTCTACTACCAAGCTTATCATGCCCTGAGAGGGTACCCTAGATGTGGCCGACACCTAGGACTATTGCTAGTCCCTAAGCAAATCACTTGGCCTCATCATATTCATTCACTCAACATATTTAATAAATCAATGGAAGACTAAAAATAGAAAAAAGGGGTGGACAATCTCAATAAGTAAATGATCAAGTCGACTCAATAAGACTAGATAGGAAGAAAGAAACTAGCCAAAATAAATGTTCATCTCATGACCAATCAAACTCTAGTCTATGAAGCCTCTACCAACTGTTCAATGGTGTCAATGATAGACCCATGGCTACCTCAAACAAAATAAATCTAATCTAAGTCTAACTCTAGAAAAATAGATGAAACAAATCATGTACATCCTCAGAAGTCAAGGAAGACTCACCAATCAGCGGATGTGTGAAATAGATCATCAAGGAAGTGCCTATTGATGACCTCTAGTACCTGTCTCTGCATCATAAAATGATATAGTCCAAATGGACTTCAGTACGTAGAATGTACGAGTATGTAAAATAGCTGCATAAAACATGCATCAATATTGACTACTATCAACTCAGATAACTCAAATTAAGAGATAAGTAACTTAATCAGGATGTCAAATATCTATCTAATGCAAGAACAAAGAGTAGACAATGACCCAACAATACAATCAATCCAATCTGTTCATTGTACTATCAGTATAGAACTTACCTGGGAGTTTCTTTTATCCAACAATAATCACTTATGAGCTAGTGATTGTACAATAATTCCATTGATTTTGCCCTAGTTGTTCCATACTTATCAAGTAAAGAACAAATCGGACCCATAATGAATCGGGTCAATCAAGACCGCTATTGTTTCAGGAACTTCCAATCAAGAGGGTACATCTGATTTAATGAATTCAATCCTTACCTATGCTTGGTGACATAGTTAATGAGTTCGATTTGGGCTTACTTTTACTCTTTTCGGTGCTCAATACTCGTTCCATGACTCAATGCATATAAAACAATCTATCTCAATCAATCATATCGATTAGTCTCATTAGGACTATCATCATTCCATCAGTTTTATCATGATCGAGCCTTTTGGCCTTTCAATCATCTAATGAACTCAATTCTCAATCATTCATTCAAAGGAGTTTATACCAATCATTAAGAGGATAATCAATTAGATCGATTTTTAGAGTTCATTTATGAATATGCACAGGACCATCAAGTTCTATCAACTTATCATCTTCACATCACAATCATAATCAACATTCTCAAATCAAAGCTCTAGACTCAGTCCCTAGGTTCATTCATGCATTCTTTTACAAAGTAACTTAACAAAATCAAGTTTATGATGATCATCAACATGTGAAAATATGTATTATATATATATATATATATAAAATTTTGCAAGAAAAGCATTTAGGAAAACATGTATAAAGACTAAATATATTCATTTATCAATCTATCTCAATCAAGGGGCACGTGGAAGGAAATTCTCATGTTTTAATTTAGCCTTAAATACCTGGTACGGAGTTTGAAAATCAACCTTGTAAAAATTTGTCCTCGATTCTCTTGAACCCTCACTCTTCCTCTCTTCTCCTTAGCCCTAGTCTTTATCAGAAGCTTAGAATGATTTAAGAATGGGTGTAGAAATCCTTTTTATTCTCAAACTGATCTATTCTAATCATGTTTTAAGTTTAGAAGAGGTTGGAAAAGGTTTGAAATGCCTCCCATGAAAACTAAAATATTTTCACTTCGGCGTACCAAGTCTGCGTCATGAACTTGGTCAGTTTTCAGGTTTTCTCGTTGAAATTTTTTCGATCAAGTTTCCTAATCCTATAGAAAATATTGAGATCACATCCAAGTGTAAGTCCGCGTGGCGGACGTGTCAGTATTTTTCTAAAATTGTGTTTTTCCATCAACAAATTATATTTCGATTTACTCTAAAAATAAACCAAGATCGTATTCCCACACAATTATTCGTGCCGATCGCATTTTGTGGCTTCAAATTTTGCAATGGAGCTTGGGAAGATGCGTGATGCGAGTGTCTCTCATCTAGGGATATTTTGATAATTTTATCGGGTGTTATACTTTTTTAATATTAGATCTGGCCATTTTATTCATGGATAATAAAAGAACAACCCAATTTCTATACAAGATCCAGGCCCATTACCAACCCAGTAAAAAGTGAAACGTGAAGACATTCTAATATTCTTTTTAAATCTAAATAAATGTATCTGTCCATCTATCTTCTTTTATTTTCCTTACTTTTCTTGTGAGGTACTCTTCTTTGTTCCTCTTCTTCTCCGCCGCATATGACTAACTTGTTTGCTCTCCTCATGTGGATTTCATATCATTTTTCTCTTGCCCTGAAGATTATGAATCTTTGTTTATTGTCTTCACTAATTCATTGTAAGTTTTGTATTCTCTGCTTGCATTTTGAACTTATCTGTTGACTAGTTGACTCTTTTCTCTTCACAGGTGGTCTAGGTGTAATTCAAAAGGATCATGGCTTTGTGCTTTTGTTAATCTTGTACTTTTCTTGGTAAGTGTTTTCCCCCTTTTGCACTTTTCTCCTATTTTAGAGTTATCCTAATTCTGCTAAGCTATTTATTTGCTGATGCTCTTCCATGTGCTTAAAAGATACTGGCTAAACCTCTAGATGGAAGAGCTAACAAAGCATTTTCTAGTTTTTGGTGAAGTTGTTTTACAACTCCAACTTATAAAGTTAGCTTCTATTAACACAAATGTAGAGATTCTCCTTTGATGTTTATGCATTTACATATTGTGCACTGCTATTAACCTAATGCTATAAACATACTCTCTTTCACTTTGTTTTCCATTTTTTTTCCTTTTCACTTTGTATGCCTTTATTCTTCTCGATTTTCTTCTCAATAAAATGTGTGGACTATCTTCCTTGACTTGATTATTACATGTAGAATTCTCTTTTGTCTATGTTAATGAGTCTTCTTGTTATACTTGGTAGATCTCCGAAAGTTTGAAATTTCTTCATCTGTTTTGACTCAACAAACTCATTTGATAATGAATCTGCCACCCCATTGTCTTCTTTGAAAATGAGTGTGAGTTTCATTTGTAGTTTGATCACCAATTCCCTTATTTTCTCTATCTTTTCAATTAATTCCCAAAGAACTCTCTATTGTTATTGAATCATCCTTGTAAGACTTAGAGAATTAGTTTCCTATGTAAAGTCTTTATATGATTATTCCTACAATAGAGAAAAGCTTCCAATATAGCCATTGCCTCTGCATCAACATTCATAGTCCACCCTATCCCCTTTGATTTTGCATAAATCAAATCTCACTCTCTATCCCTTATACAAAAAGCTAGTGAACTATTTCTAGGCTTACCCCTACTAGCCCCATCAGTGTTGTACTTTATCCTTTCCTTTTTTGATTTTTTTGTGTCATCCTGTGATGATACAACTTAAGCTTGTAATTCTGCATCTTTATGATCAATTGTGGCCAAGTTGACTTTTCAGTCTTGATTTATGAATATTCTTTTTTCATCATCTTTCTCAATGCATCCTCAACATGTTGCAACATTGTTTAAAATGTTGTATTCCTTCTATGTTTAGACTGTTCCTCCTTTTCCATATAGTCCATGCAATTACTACTGACACTGCTCTATATAGCAGTTAAAGTTTGGGGTTGGTATCCAACTCCACTATGTGGTAATGAGTTGTTGAACGTGCATGTCATCCAATTTAATACCTGCAAAATTAGCAAACTGCCTCCATAACCTTTTAGCTATGGGGGCTATTAGAAAAACATGTCTCATTGTCTCCACTTTCTTCACCTCACAACACCAATATCTACACACTAAGTGATTTTTTTCTCAAGTTGTCATCAGTTGGAATTCTTCTATTCCATAATCTCCAGAGAAAAACATTGATTTTAGTTGGTAGGGCCTTCATTCGTATTAGCTCAGTCTTTTCTTTTTTCCTTTCTATGCCTCAACACATTTAGATTTAATTTTGAATCTTTCTTGGCTACATGAACTCTCGATTGACTATTAGGAGGTTTTATATGATTCACAATGTAGTCAGTCATTTTTTCATATATGCTCTTCTTTTTCCTTATAACTCAATCTGCTCGAGTAACAAAAGACTGAACTTTAATTCTTTCTCCTTTGCATTATCACCATCTATATAATAAAGAGCACCTTGTTTGTTTTAGTTGTCAAACCAAAAACTTGAGTTACCACCAGATGTTATGCTCTACCTCTTCTTTTATCTCTGTCATCTTTCTCCAAATGTGTGATGTTCCTTGCCTTTGGACCAAAATGAGATATAATTTTTTTGCAATACTTATTCCACATATATCTTCCCCATAAACATATAGTTTCTATTTTGAAATTCCACCATAGTTTAGCAAATAGGATTTTTGATAGGTCATGTAAGGACTTGAATCCTAATCCTCCTCCTTTTTTTTTGGAAAACACGTTATCCCAGGATTCCCAATGCTTATTTCTTGCCCCTGTAGTGTTTCCGCAGAAGAATTTGGCTAAAATTTTGTGAAGATTCATAGCTAATAATAAGTATAGAGGCATAGTTTGTAATACATGAGTAATCAAAACAAACTTGCCATAAACTTATCCTCTTCAACACTTTCTTCAACACTTCTTCAAAGTGGCTTTTGTTCTTTCTCCCATTAGATGCCCTGGATAGGTGAAAGGGAAAGAGTCCTTTGAGCCTTTTAGTTTTATTCCCAACCATTATAGGCACCTTCTCACGTAAACAGACGAGAATCTTCTCCAAATTAATCATCTGTCTTGACACATTTTCATAGTCCCTTAGAATTTTCATCATTCTTCTTATTGAATATGGATAACAAAATTGTGTCATCTGCATAAGATAGGTGATTGATTTATGGACTCCACTTCGGCATCCCATATCATCTATATCTAGTCTCTTTATATAAACTATTAGGATCTCTAGCTAGAACCTCAACTATAATAATAAACAAAGTAGGAGAAAGAAGATCTACTTGTTTTACTCCTCTGGAAAAATGAAAGAAACCAAAAGACTGTCCATTCATCAAAACTGAGTACCAATTGTTCCCTATCATCCTAACTATCATGTAAATTAACCTTTTTGAAAATCCAAAATTCCTCAGTATTCTCACCATGAGCTTTCATGAGACCTTATCATAAGTTTTTGCCATATCCAACTTAACCGCCACATTATGAAACCTATTTCTCCTGTTAATATCCTTCATGATCTCTTGAGCTACTAGCACATTTGTTTGTTGATATAATCAATGAAAGGACATTCATCATTCTCTCATGCATTAGACGTGAGATTATCTTGTTCAGAAAAGTACTTAAGCTTATTGACCTTAGATCCCAAAATATTTGTGCTTCTTTCTTTGGTATAAGTACCATATTTGTATGGGTGGTGAATCTAGGTACTTCATAACCACAGAAAAAGCTTTCACCATAATTGTTGCATCTTTTCCTATAATGTCCTAACAACTCTGAAAAATGTTACCTGAGAAATCATCTGGACCACTGGCAATATCTCCATTTAAAGCAAATGTTACCATTTAAACTTCCGCTTCTGTAGGCATTATTGTCATATCTTCATTCTGCTCTTTAGTAATCAATTTTGAAACATGATTCAGTATGGAAAGATCCTTTACTTTTTGACTTTTTGAGAACTGTTCGTTAAAAATATTCATTCCCTCTTCTCCTATATGCTATGTAGTGGATAGTGTTTCCCTTTTTCTGCTCACAATTTCTTGTATTTATAGTTTTCTCCTTCTTCCTCTAACATAGGCATGAGAGAATTTAGAGTTTCTTTCCCCATCATTGAACCACTTTATTCCAGCCTTTTATTTCCAGAATTCCTCTTCGATATGCCTGTATGCTTTTATATTTGCCTCTGCCTCATGTAAGGAAGCCCTTTTCTCTGTGTAGTGTGCCATTTTGTCACGACTCGGAGCTAAGGTCTAGGAGTGACATGACGAATGGTAACCCGCGAGTCCACAAACAAGCCTCAAAGTAACCATATTCACATCATCGGTTCAGAAGCATATTCAAATAGTAAACACATAGTTCTAAGGGACGGGAAAGTAGGACTCACGCTATGGGGATATTACAGGAAATAGATTAACATGGATTAACATAACACATAGCACATAAAGACTAAGGGGCAAGTAAGTATAACTCATTCTATGGGGGCAATTCGGGACTTAGGATATTCCACATTTCCATATTAAATCATACATACTTATCATAATTCCCATAATCAATCCATAATAGTCATATCCAAAGAATAACCTTAATGATAACCTCCAAATACCATACATGGCACATATCCATACAAAAGTATACAAGATTTCCTTGCCAAAGAAATTTGGCGATAAATGATAGGAATGATATCTAGACTATAGCAGTTGAAGTCTCCTTTTACAGATTAAATAATGACTCCCTCTTTAAAGTGCACATCAGGTATTACCAACTTTTGTGCATAATG
>JAOTQR010076680.1:0-12888 GCA_025774065.1 Solanum ossicruentum
GAAGATAAAGGACTATTGCTAACATTGAGCATCTCATATTAAACAGGGAAAACATTTAAGCATGATCATGCATGCTTTTACCAAAGAGGACAATATTGACTCTTTCAAGAGGGTATCCCAAATTGGACAGACCCAACAATGATAAATGTTTAGACAAAATAATCAACTAACAAGCAAGAGCATAATCAACTAACAGGCAAGAGCCAAATAGATGCAAATCTTTAATTCGAAATATTGCAGAAGTACTTCAGATGCAGGGATTCCTCATTGCAAACTTTAATCGGCAGTATTTTGCAAGAAAGTTTAGCAAGAACTTTATGACCAAGGTGTTTTAACAGTCAGGGATTCCCTATTGACTCGTTTTGGACCCAATCAACACTTTAAAGGATCCTGGATATGAACATGCATATGATAAAACAGACTAGGATGTCCACATGTGCTAAAGTACAATTTCTTTTTGCATTGGAAAGAAATCAAAACTGGTTTGAGATGCCAAGATGAAGGCTTAACAGGTTAACACCTCAAGAAGGGGGCATCTCAATACACACTAAACAAAAATGTGGCCCAGCTTGTTATTAGTGCTTCAACAGCAGTTACAGCAGCTCAAGAACGACAACAGCAGTAAATGGAACAAAACAAAAGGATAATACAACATTTGGAGGTTAAATAGCCCGACTAAGGAAACTTAACACCTCCATTTTGCCTAATGAAGTAAATCTTAGGCAGAAAATGGCAAATAAGTTCAACAATCTGTTAGTCTAGCAGAAAAATGGCAGAAGCACGTCTAGTGACACCAGCCCAACCAAATCAGATTCGTAAAAGGTAAAACACAATAGACATTCTTTCACTGTGGCTCTTAACACATCATGAGTATAGAAACGCATATTAAAGTAAAAGGGACCATGATTCTTTTAGTAATCATCTTAAGATCATTAAAATAGGCCAGTTTGGGTAAAACTTGAAAACTGAACCAGTTCTTAAAACTAGAAAACAGAGAGAGTGACAGAGGGATAAAACTAATCATGAATCACAGATACATGGCATTCGTTGAAATACGAAACCTGCAGCTAATTCATAATAACATCACAACATAACCCCAGGAATGTCTTAACCACCAAACAACAATAGCAAAACACAATACATCTTTAGCCAGAACAAATAACAACAATGACCACAGCATCCGCTCAATAGCAGCGTGTTTCCAGACAGAACCAACAAAGCGCAAACAAAACAAATTTCGATACATCTTCAAGACTCATGTTCGAACATAGTATCCGACACTCAAAATGAAAAATGATATAGGAGTATTACCTTCGTCGAGGCAGCGAACTGGGACGACGATGAACTTGAGGAAGTTTCGACACCAACAAACCTCGTTCTTGACACTGGAATTACAGGTCTTGGTGTTCTAAATTGATGAAAAGATCTCAACTCAGGGTTTTAAGATTAATAGCGATTGTGAGGTTTTCAAGGGATTCACGATGAGGACTGCCTGTGCCAGGGATTCGAATGCTTCCCCAATGGCTCAATCTTTGCTAGGAACTCTTTTATTTCAAAATCGCCCCTTTTCCCTATTTATTTTTTATTCATCTCTGTGTTTTTCTCCCTCTCCCTGGTTTTTGTTTCTGGTTTTCTCTAGTTTTCAATCTAGTTTTCTCTGGTTTTCCTTTCTGGTTCTCTGGTTTTCCTTGCTGGTTTTCTCTTTTCTCTCCGTCCGTCTCTCCGCCCTATTGCGAGTTGTTTTTCGAGGCTCCGTCTCCGCCTCCTTCTCTCCGTTCCTCCCTTTGATTTTTAAAGAAGAAGACGAATGAAGAAAAGGAAGGGAATTGGGCATATGGGATCGTTTAGGAAAGGGGAAGGCGTGCCTAGGAAGGGGGAGGGGTTTCTGGCAAAGGGAAAGGGAAATCAATGAAGAAGAAGAGGAGGGGAACGGGATATAGGATTTGGGGAATGGGTGGCATGGGGAAGGGAAAGCTCGGGGAAGGGGAAAGGGTTTTGGGAAAGGGGGGAACGGTTACTGTGGAAGGGGAAAGGATTTTGGGGAAAGGGGGAGGCGGCTAGGGTTTGGGATAAGGGAAATGGGAAATGGAGAAGAAAGGGACGGGTGAGGGAGATATAAGGGGGCGCGTGAGGTGCACGCGCCCATCTAATATTTTTTATTTTTTATTTTTTATTTTTTTAAGAGAATTGTCCGAAATTATTAAAAATACCAATAAAGTTCGATGACTAATTTGACACCGTCGAGGGTAAAAATTGGGTATCAACACATGATATTTTCCAATACTCTCTCTCAAACACTTAGACAAATATTTTGCTCAAAATTCAAGTGCCAAATCTAATTATGGATCTTAAGGAAATCATTCAAGATTCAAGTTCTCATCTCCACCTTGATCAAGAAATTCTCCAAAGTTGAGGTATGTGGATTTCAACCATTGGGGTCCTTTCGCCCTGGTGCCTAAGTTTCCTTTTTACATAAATTCATGTTTCTAAGTTGATTTACTTATGAGTGTTACTTATTATGTATTTGACTATGAACTAAGTTGGGGTTTCATAAAAGCATGATTGTTTAAGCATGTTTTGAGCTATGAATCTATGATCTATCTGACATTTGGTGAAGGGATTTGATGTATATTGCACGAGGGTATTATCAAGAGTTGGTGAGTTGATTTATTTCAAGTTTTCTTGTATGATTTCAGTCTTGAATTGCATAGTTTTACACTAGCATTACACACACGCCAAGTGTTTGATAAAATGTTCGGATTATTTTTCTTGAGTTGTTCAAGGCCTAATGCATGGTATATGAGTTTAGTAACTTTGTCGTTAAGAAAGGATGGTATATATGTGCAGATTTCATGAGAAGTATCTATTGCATTGTGAGTTGACCATAGCCAATTGAGGGGTGATGCCTTAATCACCTCGGATGGGGGTGGTAAGCTATCAACAAATTAGGGGGTTTGTACCTCAATAACTTTTGGCGGAGGGTGATCATATCCGTCAACCAATTGAAGGGTTGGTACCTCAATCATTTCTGGTGGAGGGTGGTCTTGCCCATCAACCAATTGAGGGGTTGTATCTCAATCACATCTGATGGATATGGTAAGCCATCAACTAATTGAGAGGTTGGTACCTCAATCACTTCCGATGGAGGGTGGTTATGTCCGTGAACCAATTAAGGGGTTTCTACCTCAATCACTTCTGCGGGGTGGTCTACCTTGGATTCCAAGTACTAAGTTTCTTGGTCTATAGAGATGGTCTCTTCCTTCACATATAAAATGTTCTATATAAGCATGTTTTACTTCAAACATCATTCGTACATGACATTATTTATTATGCTGTCCATTGCTTAAGATACTGCATGCTGCCAACATTGCCTATCTCTTGTTGCATTACATCCTATATACTTAGTACATTCAGACATACTAATGCATACTCTATGCCTACACGATAATACCATGTAGGAACTGGAGCTCCCATTGATTCTCCTTCACGTGGCTAGACGGATTGTTCAAGTTTGCTTTTGGTCAGTCCTCATGTCCAGGAACAATACCTATCCTCTTTCATGCTTTTGTTTAGACTACATCTTGTATATTTGGGTTACCTATTGTCATTATAATTAGCATGATCCCGGTTGCTTGTCTTGGCCCCTACTAAGTTCTATATTTAGAGGTGTTGTTGGACAAGTATGTAATGATGCTTTGAGCTTTGACTCCCTTTGACTCTTTTGATGTTTTATAATATGAAAGATTTCCCTTAGTCCCGTTTTTCCTTTTTGCTATCTCTTATTGTTGTTTTTTTACTTCCGTAACCAATGATGTGTAATGATAGGTTGTGAAGCTTGATTGGGGTCCCTTTGAGTTTCCTCATTCTCCTTGTCACATTTTGGCCCTCGGCTTGAGTCGTGACAAACTGGATATCAGAGCACTAGGCTATTAATGGTCTTCGGAGTCCAACACACCTCATCAATTAGAGCCTTATTCATGGTTGTGAAGCGCACCATGAGTACGAATGAGAAGCTATGAGGCATTTTAGGAAATGTTTCCCTTCTTTTGATCTATGTCATGGGATAAAGTAAGGTCTCATAAGGCTTATTTCTTATTTTAATCATTGTGTATCAAAATATGTCTCAAGCTACTTAGGACGGTGATATATCATATGCAGAGGTTCGCAATGCTCTATTGGTATTGGCCAAAGCATTGACAAAATTGACAACACGAATCACTCATGAAGCGAGTGCCTCCGAGACTTAAAGTGGTAAGAGGGAGGAGAGAGGGGCCATGAGTGCCCGCATTAAAGGAAATTTTCAAAGTCCCAAAGGTGGTGGTGGTGTGGTGCCGTATGCTAAGTGCTCAAAATATGGTAAGATGCATAGAGGCCCATCTTTGAGTGGCACTAATGCTTCTTATGCTTGTGGTGAGGTGGGCGACAAGGTTATTGATTATATTCATGCTCGAAAAAGGTGTAAAGGTGGTCGACATTAAGAACAAGGTGGTCATGTTGGTCAAGAGGCTCGAGGAGTATATGGCTCTCAATTTTTTAACCAGTATGCTGAAGTTTCCTTCAACTTTGATGTGTATGCATTAATAAGTCTGGGTGCCACTATCTCTTTCATTATTCACTTTGTTTGCTCATAGGCTTCATGTATGTCCCGAGTTGTACTATGAACGTTTGGTGTCTACCCGATTGGTGAGTCTATTTTTTCTAAGAAAGCCCATAGGTATTGTTCTATGATCATATTGCATTGATCTTGTCTTGTGACTATGTTGAATTAGATATGGTGGATTTTGATGTCATACTTGAGGTGGATTAGTTGCATGCATATTATGTCTCCATAATTGGTAGGACCCATAGATTTAGATTCCAATTCCCTAGTGAACTTGTTCTTGAGCGAGAAAATTATAATGCTATGGTCAAGGGTAGATTCATTTCTTGCATTCAATCCCATGAGTTGTTTTCCAAGGGGAATCTCTATCATCTTGTGAGGTTTAGGGATGTTGAATCCATGTTCCTTCCTATAGGGTCGCTTTTGGTGGTTAATAAGTTCCTTGATGTCTTTCTTAAGTGAGCTTCCCAATGTTGTTAGTATAGAATAAGGTTAGTTCCCTTAGAAAGTGTATTGACTGTCGTTAACTTGTTAGGGTCACCATAAAGAATTAGTACCCCTCCCAAGGATGTATGATTTATTTGACCAACTTCAATGGGTTAGTCACTTCTCTATGATTGATCTTTGATTTGGGTTTTGCCCCCAAGTGAGGACGAGGGTAAGTGATATCCCTAAGTGCCCTTTAGAGCTAGGAATGAGCATTTTGGGTCGTGGTGGAGTTGATTGGTTTACTTATGCACCGGCTAAGTTTATGGATTTCATGAATAAGGTCTTAAACCCCTACCTTGGTATGTCTGTGGCTGTCTCTAATGATGAAGTATTGATTTATTTAGAGCATGTGGCTTATTTGAGGGTAGTAAATATTAAAGGAAGCGAAGTTGTATGCAAGGTATGGGAAATGTGAATTTTGGTTGAAAGAGGTTGTCTTTCTAGGACATGTGGTGTCTAGGGATGGTATTAAGGTGAATTCTAAAAAGACAGATGTGATTAGAAAATTTGCCTAGACCTTTGACTCCCTCGAACATTAGGAGTTTCTTGGGCTTAGCGAGTTACTACCGAATGTTTGTGAACGAGTTCTCTTCTATTGCTTCTCCCATTACTAAACTGAGTCAAAAGAAGTCTAAGATATTGTGGATCGATGAGTGAGAAAAGAGTTTCCAAACCTTGAAGGATAAGCTTATCTCCGCTCCTATCTTGTCCCTACTAGAAGTTTTGGAAGGGTATGTTTTGTGTTGTGATGCCTCCCAAATTAATTTGGGTTGTGCTTTGAAGCGAAATGTAAGGCGATAGCCTATGCTTTTAGACAATTGAGATGCATGAAAAGGATTATCCTATCTATTACCTTGAGTAGGCAGCCGTGGTATTTTCTTTGAAAATTTGATGTCATTATTTGTATGGGGGTGCATGTTGATGCGTTTACCGATCACAAGAGTCTCCAATATGTGTTCACCCAAAGGATCTTAGCTTGAGACAAAGAAGGTAGTTAGAACTTCTTAAAGATTATGATATGAGTGTGCATTATCATCCAGGTAAGGCTAATATTATGTTCGGTGCTTTGAGTAGGGTGTCTATGGGTAGCCTAGTTCATATTGATGGTGGTAGCAAAGGGGTAGCTAGGGAGGTCCATCGATTGGCTAGATTGAAGGTTAGGTTGGAAGAGGTTGACTAAAACTGTATTGTGGTTGTTGGTGGTTCAAAAATCTTCCTTGGTTGATGAGCTAGAAGTGAAGCAAGATCTTGATCCCTCTCTGTTAGCATTAGCAAGGTGGAGGTTTTCTCCCAAGGGAGAGATGGTACCCTTGGGTACCAAGGTAGGTTGCGTGTGTATAGTATTTATGGCTTGATCAAGAGAGTTCTAGATGAGACTAATAATAGCTATCATTCTAGCATTGCTATAACTCCTTTTGAAGCCATGTATGGTAGTCATTGTAGATCACCGGTTGGGTGGTTTGAAGTGGGAGAAATATCATTGTTGGGTCCAGATCTGGTTTTGGAGGCTATGTAGAAGGTGAGGTTGGTTAGAGAAAGGTTGAAAATAGCCCAAAGTGATCAAAAGTCCTACGACCAATGTGAAGAGAAGAGATCTAGAATTTAAAGTTGGTGATTGGGTCTATTTGTAAGTTTCACCCATGAAGGGTCTGGTCCAGTTTGGCAAGAGAGGGAATTGAGTTTAAGGTTTATGAGTCCTTATAGAGTATTGAGGAGGATTTGTGAGGTTGCATGAGAATGGGGATTCCTATGGATATGGATAGGGTTCGTCTGGGCCTTCTTTTCTCTAGGTTTAGGGGATGTGTTGGTGACTCTAGTGCTATAGAACTCTTTGAGGTTGTGGGTGTTGTGGAGAATAAGTTGTCTTAGGAGAAGATCTCGGTGGAGATATTGGATGGATTGGTGGAAAAAGTTGATCAATAAGGATGTAGTGTTCGTCAATGCCCGTTGGAAGAATCTTCAAGTCGATAGTCTCTCTTAAGGAGCCAGAGTGGGCATGCAGAAACAATATCCATACCTCTTTCATTGTATTCAAGCTTGTGATAACACTTTAAGTCCTTTTCTTTTATGATTCCAAATCTCATGTTTCCACCCCTATGCCATTTGTGTGCATTCATATTTATGTTGATAACTTCATGATGATTTTGATACTTACGTTGAAATTTTGAAAATTGTGTCTTAAGTAAGTTGTTGTTTCTTGTTGGGGCTAATTTCTTTGTGATTACTCTCTTATGTACATTTCTTTGACGTTCGAGGACAAATGTTCCCAAGAGAGAGATATTGAAATGACCCCAGAAAGTGCCTGAAAATGTTCCTCAGAAGTGTCCATAATTGTAATTTCTATATATCTCAAAATCCATGCATGATATCGCAAATACGACTTCATATTCTTGATCAGGTGGAAAATTTGAATGGTAAATGTGTCCAACCCTGAGTATAGAGCAATTGTATCAAAATTCGAATATCCAAAGTTGCGATTTCTAGAGAGGATTTCGAGCCCCAGGCGAGACGCGTTAGGGGCACACATCAGTTTTAAAATTTCCCAGTTTTATTAGTTAGGGGCAAGGATTTTAGATATTGGTCCTAAGTCTTCCCATATGTGAAAGCTCCAATACTTAGTCACATTTTACCTTCATATCATACAAGACATTCCCAATAGTCTCTCATACACTTAGACAAATATTTTACTCAAAATTCAAGTGTCAAATCACATTTCGAATCTTACGGAAATCACTCAACCTTCAAGTTCTCATCTTCATCTTCATCAAGGAATTCTCCAAAGTTGAGGTATGTGGGTTTCAACCATTGGGTCCTTTCACCCATTGGTGCCCAAACTTCCTTTTTACATAAATTTTATGTTTCTAAGTTGATTTACTTATTGATCTCACTTATTTTATGAATTTCGCTATGAACTAAGTTGGTGGTTAATAAAACCGTGAGTGTTTAAGTATATTTTGACCTATGAATCTATGATCTATCTTGACATTTGATGAATTATTTTGATATATATTGCATAAGGGTATTACCAAGTGTTGGAGGGTTGATTTACTTTAAGTTTTCTTGCATGCTTTCACTCTCGAATTACACCATTTTACACTAGCATTACACACCCTCTAAGTGTTTTCTAAAATGTCCGGATTATGTTTCTTGAGTTGTTGAAGGCCTAATGCATGGTATATGAGTTAAGTGACTTTATGATTATGAAAGGATAGTATATGTGTGTAACACCCCACATTTTACATGTACCAATGACTCATGTTGTGGTTTCGTCAAATTAGCATCAATTCTTGAAAGTGCTTGAATTTCGTTTTAATAGGCAATAGGTGCGTCTAACGCTTAAGATGGTCGAGTGTATATGTTTTTTGTGTTAAATTGAGGATATGACAACTCTAAAGAAAGTAAGAGAATTAAGGTGTTTGTATGAATTAATGATCTATTAGGTGAGTCACCTACTTGCTTAACTTAAATTTGACGTCAAATTGCCCAAGACCGATTAAGAATAAAATCCGTTTTAAGGGTGAATGTTTAGCCCATGTTTTGGCATCATAAATGGACTTCATTTTTAGTCTAATAAGAATGTAAAAAAATTCCAAGTATATACTAAACCACTTGACTAATTGGGCTAAAAACGGAATAAGAAGAAAGCTGGAAATTGGCAGCCTAGGTCCATCAAATTTGATGCCCATTTAGGCCTAATTTACGGTAACTAGCTACTGCATAATGAACCCAATATTATATGGTACTTGGTGGTCAAGAATCCCAAGGAAAGTCGTCCAAATGTGGCCTTAAATAGGGGTCACAAGCAGAAATTTTCAATCCCTCTTACATATAGAAAAAAAATTATAGCTTTCCCCAATCTTCTCTGTACACTTTCTTAAACCAAGAAAAGTAGCCATTTATAGGATCTTAAAGGAACACCTGCATCTTGAAGAACAAAAATAAGTGATTATAGTAGTGTACTTAGTATGATTTGTTCATAGAAAACAAGAAGTATATGCTAGTATGTTGTGCTGGAAATTCTGGGCAGATTGCATCCTAAGTGTTGTTGTGACCACGAGTTTGCCAAGAAGAAATTGAATCCCACCGATCATCCAATTCACTCCGGCCTCACGTCGCAGGAATCTTCTTCTTTAATCAATAGGCTTTGCTCCTACCTCATAACAAAAGAAAGACTCTCCTCACCAAAAACAAGCAAAACGTGTGTATCATCCGCTATGTAAAAAGGGATTAATCTCCTTGCACTAGATGGAAACTCTAAATCAAGAAAGTAGATAGTATTTGGTCTATGGATCAAAGCACCAGTTTTAAGAGGAATAACATTAGAATTTTTCGTAAAACATTGAGCATGAATTGGTAAGTCGGTCCAAGATTGACTTGTAGTCGTTCTATTTCATTCCACTCCTTCGGTCTTGCTACTACTTTCCTCTCCCATTGGTGTAGTTGAATTCACAACTTTCTTTAAACAAATTTAGTATCTTATTAAGAAGAAGAAAGAAAATTCAAGTAGAGAAGCCGAACAGTTGATTAGTCAGACGTTCATCATTTTAAAAGTTTTCAAGCAGAAAGGGGGAGCAAGCAGTCCGTTAAGGATGTTCTACTTCGAACCCTTATACTTGCTTTTCAGAATGACTTGATTAATAGTGGAATTCTTGACTTTCAACTTCTTATTACGTGATTAGTTTCAAGCAAGTAATGAGCCCGGCTATTCCGGTAAACGAGTAGTCCGTTATGAAAAGCTTTCATGTTGCGAAGCTCCCTAAACAACAAGCTTTCTTTGCCACCAAAAAGAGGTTCTTATTTAATTGGTGGGCTGTATTATGAAGAAAATTTGATGTTCTTAACATGATTTGAGTTATAGACATTACCCTAAGTTTGCTGCGCATATTTTGTTTTTATTTAATAAATGAGTTTTATTGTGCTATCTTAAGTGTAATGTTGGTTGGAATTTGTGGGCTGTAGGATTTAAAGCTATTGGATCATGTCCTTAAGGACTTCTTAGATGTTGTTCTAAGACTATATTAGCACAGTTTGTATATGTAAATGTTGTTGTAATAGTTTGGTTAGAGTTGAAAAATGTTTGAAATTTTTGACGTTGAAATGTAGCAGGGGGGGGGGGGGAGGGGTAACATTATACTGTCCATTTGTAGGTTTTGCAGGTTTGTAATATGTTGCTCCATGACCTTCCCATGTTGTGGGACTATTTTTTGACTATATTAAGACAAGTTTTGTGTGGTAAAAATGTGGGAAACAATTTAGGTAAAGTTAAAACAGATTCGGGATTGTTGACGTCGAAGTGTGGAGAAAGGATGTAACGTTGTGCCACTTGTTTGTATATTGTGAAGAATTGTTCTATGCTATGCTTTGTAGGCTGTTGTAAGACTGTTAAGGGTCTGAAATGAGTTTTATATGATGTGTAAATAAGAATGGTTGCAAGAAAATATGATTATAAGTGAAAAGGTTGAAGGAATGTCTTTGCGTCACTAATTGAAAGCTTCCTATCCGAGTGGTCGTTTTTATCTTCTTGGGCTGTCAAGAAATGTTTCTTTTATGTTAATACTAGTATTTTTGCCTAATACACCGTAGATAACTATTTGAGGGACAAGAAGCCACTCCAAGGTAGTAACGAGGCCATACAACGAGGTATGTAAGGTTACTTGACTTCGTATCATTTGGCATGAAACATAGATACCTCGGTAAGTAAAGGCATTTAGCTACTCCAACATGACAACCAGCCATGTCTCCACTCTTTCAAATGTCAATATGCTCATATATATATAGTTACCATCAAATCTACACACATATATGGATACTAAGTACATGAGCTCATGTTGCTAAACAAAGTTCATGAGTTGCTTCAATTCATACCCATTTCATTGTCTATGTAATATACTCTCTTCATTTCTATATGGTATTGTATGATTATTTACAAGTCACATGCTGCATATAAATCCTTATAGCTCTAATATTATGACGACCAAAAGAATAATCTCAAAGGTAATTAAAAGATAAGGTATACAATTTTTCTTGATGGGTGGTAGCCTGAGGGGTGGAAGCATCACCTAGCCAGGGATGATCCTATCACGGGTGGTAGCTCGAGGGGTTAAGGAAGAACCTAGCTAGATGATCCGGATACAGTTTTACCAGTAATCATCAGGTCACTTACGGTACATGATGTGCACAGATTATACAGTAAAGGTAAAGTAATATAAAGAACTTAAAGTTCATGATTCCAAAGTATATCCAAAGGTGGTCTCTTATTTGACACCAGTGGATGGTTCCATTTGAGTTGTTATTTCATATATAGTATCTCCTGCCTTATATACTCAGTATATTATCTCATACTGACGTCTCTTACGGGGTACCTGCATTTCATGATGCAGGTACAGGTGCTAGCAGATCTCCCCAGTAGAGTCCAGGACATCCAGCTGCTATTACCGAGCTCCAGTTTGTTCCCGAGCTTTGTGTGTGTCTAAGGCTTATATGTTTGTATTGTCAGCTTAATTGAGGCGGGGCCTATTCCGACCCTTATTTGATACTTTCTCTTATCTAGAGGCTTTGTAGACCCTGTAAATTAAAGTGTGGTCATGTCTTGTACTTTCGACACCATGGCTCCAACGGCATAGTCACATGCATTTCCTTTTGACTTATATCACTTACTTGCATAAAGATATATTAAATACAGAAATCCTTTATAAATTGTATACAAAGTGCATAAACATAGGTTGGTTCTCCCGAGCCTTATCGGCAATGGGTGCTGGACCGCCCTATTGGGACTTGGGGCATGACAGATGTGGTATCAGAGTGGGTCATACTAGGGAGTCTACAAAGCTGTGTCAATATAGAGTCTTGTTTATCAATTTATTGTGCACCACATTTATAAGCAGGAGACTACGTGGCATTTAGGAGTTGTTACTTTCCTTTCATTCCTTAGATCGTGCCATAGAGCTAGGTGAATTATGTCTTACTCCTAAATTGTTTTGTGCAGTGAGCAAGTATGCCAGAAACCAGGAAGAACAAAGGTAAAGGAAAGGCAGTAGAAGTGATAGCTGGTTCGCGCAGTCATGAGAGACAACGAAATGAGGCTCAAGGTGAGTCTCTGTCATGGACATCTCTAACCCCTCCAGCTCCTGATGAACCTAGAAATAGTAAAATTCCCCCAGAATCACCTATTGATGCTACAGTTCATGACTTGAGAAATGCAGTTCAACTACTGACTCGCATAGTTATTGGCCAAGGCCAAAGATAGGAAGGTCCAGTTATGGGTACAGGTGGTGCAAATAGGGAAGTTGGCATGAAGATACGTGACTTCCTTAATTTGGACCCTCCAGCCTTCACTGGGTCTGATCCAAATGAAGATCCCCAAGTCTTTATTAATCAAATTCAGTGCACTTTAGATGTTATGCATGTGAGTGGCACAAAAGCTGTCGAGTTAGCGGCATATAGGTTAAAGGGTGTGGCTATATTATAGTATGAAGCTTGGAAGCAATCCAAATGTATAGATGCTCCCCCAACCACATGGAAGGACTTCAAAGAGGCCTTTCTTGACCTTTACTTGCCATTAGAGATCCGAGAGGCCCGTGTAGATCGTTCTTGAACCTCCACCAAGGGAATAAGAGTGTGAGGGAGTATAGCCTCCAATTCAATTCCCTATCAAGGTATGCTCCGAATGTATTTGTTACTATGGCAGACAAAGTTCATCGATATGTGGATAGATTGGATACGTATTGTCACGCCCCAAAGTCTGGTTAGGGCGGACCGGCACCCGTTGCCGATAAGGCTCGGGAGAACCAACTTATATC
>JAOTQR010076681.1:0-12888 GCA_025774065.1 Solanum ossicruentum
TGAGGAAATTCAGATTAGTATGTGTCTAGGTGCCCCTATCGGGCACTGGTCACGACCCTAGGTTGGGATGTGACACTGAAGTCTGAACTTTTAAAAAATATTTTATAAAAGAGATAAAAAAATAATAAAAAGTGGCGGGGATTGTTGGGGGTGAGTGGGCGGTACATGGGGGTGGGAGCAATAGAGTAGGTGAGAAAAATATTTTAAGTTTTATTTTTTAAAAAATAATATTTTTTGGGAAGAATATTTATACTTTAATCTTTTATTTTTAACTAATATTAATATTTTTATTTAATTTTTATCAATGTGGCATGCCATGTGGCAAGGTTTTCTCCAATAAAAGAGAAAGTGTGTTACACACACCACTGAGGTGTGTTTCTCAAACTAATAAGTAATAGTTTAGGTGTGTTTCTCAAACTTTCAATACTTTAGGTGTGAAACTCAAAAAAAAAAAGTTTAGGTGTGTTTTGTATACTTATCTCATAATAATACTAGTAAAGGAACAAAGTGGTTCTCTATAGTAGAACCTTACTCTACCACTAAGAAGCGAAAAAACACTCGAGTACTTATTAATCGTTTACCCTAATTCTCAACCTCTAAGCTTTCCTATCTCAGTTTATGACCTTAGGGAGTTGAAGATGTATCATATTATATCTAATCATCTCTCCCTAGTTCTTCTTCAATCTACCTCTGCCTTTCCTCAAACTTATCACTACTAACCCCTCTCACCTCCTTATTAGGCATATATGTTCCTCCTATTCCCATGATTGTACAATAATACTCTCACTTCTCATGACTTGTCTACCACAGAGGCTACTCTCACCGTGCCCTATCTTTGTTGATTTTGTCTCTTCTAATATGTGCACATATCCATCTAAGCATCTTTATTTTAGCTAACTTCATCTTTTGAATGTGAGTTCCTGACTAACACACACTCCACCCCATACAACATAGTTGTTCTAACAATCACTTTATAATACTTACCTTTAAGTCTTGATGACCCATTCTTATCGCATAAGACAATGAATTGTGAACAGTCCTTTCATCCACCTCGCTCCAATATGATGTATGGTATCCTTGTCTATCTCTTTATTTTCTTGGATTATAGATCCAAAATACTTTAAGCTTCCTCTCTTGGGAATGAGTTCTGTCCAATCGCCACTTCCCATCTGTCTTGTGTGATATGATACTAAAATAGCACTCCATGTAATCTACTTTAGTCTTCCTTAACCTAAAATATTTAGAATCTAGTATCGTCTTCTGATCTCTAGTCTATCATTAACTCTGTCTTGTATCTCATTGTTTGCAATGAATTTTAACGTGATAGAAAAAAATAAATTGTAATCACAAATAAAATATGAAGAAATAAAATTTTATTGATAAGCATGTGGGTACAAATCTGTTACTCCCTTGATTCTTCTCTCATTAGATTTCTCCATGATCCGAGGGGTGTTAGCGGTGTATTTCTCTAACGTAGGATGATTTGGACCTCCTTGAGCCATATTTTGATATCTTGATGAATATCCCTGGGATTTATGAGATATTTGAGATTTTGATTTCTCTAGGAATACCCCATAATTTGGGGGATATTCGAGATGACTTTTCAAGAGAATATAATACCCTTTAATAGGCATGAACTAAAGTTTGGGGTAGAATAGCCTCCAAGAAACCCTAATTAAAATAAAACTTATTTTGTAGAGTCCTACAATATTATAATGTCTACAAATGTCCCTTGCCTACGGTGACACATAGTTATGAGACTAGAAGTTTTATGTAATGACCTCATAGGTGTAGCCCCTACCCCAAGCCTTATTCGGTTATAAGTCAAATCCTACGGAACACATATCTCACAAATCATACTCGTCATATATTTATAAGCTTGTCATATTCTCATAGTTCATAGCTTTCATACTAGTACTGCACTTTCATAAATTTAGCGATGTGGGTGTAAACCTTCCATCATCACTAACTACAATCAATCTTGAGTACAATATGGTTCTAGGTCACCTTTAAGGATCCTAAGTCTCCCTTGGGGATCTTAAGTCACCTTTAAGGATCCTAAATCCCCTAATCATAAACGTGTTCAACCTCTTGAATTCACCATGATCATGTCATGAGCTATAACATGGGGCAAAATATGGATTCACAATCAATAGCGTTAAAACCATGTAATTAAGATAGTTTCATACATAATCATGTAGTTTAAGATCAATGAAATCAAAGTTGAAGGAACGCAAACCCTAAGTAACATGTACAAAAATTAACTTGTAAAATCATACAATTTCATGAAATTTATTTCAAATCATGTATAATGGAGTAGATAATCATCATATCCATCATAATTTATACATTTGAAATCAAGTCGCGAAAACCCTTAAATATCATACTTAAACTTTGTTGAAACAGAGAAGAGTTTATTGGGCTCCCTGGGTGAAAATTATCTATAAGTGAAAAATTCACATACCTCAGATTAATTAAATGAAAGAAATCAAATTTGAAAGAACAAAGCTTAAACCCTTGACAAAAATCTCTAACGGAAGCCTTGAGAAAACTTGGGAGGTGAGACTTAGGATTTTAGGTGAATGAAATGTAATTTGGGTAAATTTGATAGAAGTATTATGCTAAGGATAGTTTAGGGATAAAAATGACGTAGTTTAGGACTTAGGGTACGAGAAATTAACGGAGGAAAATACGAACTGATTCCATGAGCCATAGACCTATATATGACCCATGAAAAGGGACTCAACCTGTTCATTTTTTGAAAGTTTTGAGACCTGAATTTCCTTGGATCAAACTACGACCTAATATGATGACTCGTAAATCAAAGTACGATTCATAAATAGGGCCTCGTAGACTGACCCAAAAATGCTTAAAATTTTCTCCAAGTTCCAAGAACTACTTTGTCACGTCTTGGGAGGTTACATAAGCGTAATTGACATTCGGAGACTATTGCTACTCTCCAAGCGAACCACCTAGTCTCATTGCATTCATTCAATCAATTCAATAGCAGAAGATAATGAAGAAATAACTAACTATCAGTGGGCTATTAACTATCAACCCAATCTATCATAAGGAATACGAGAAAAAAGGGACAATCAGTATAAAGAAGAGAAAGGGTACTATAGTTTAAGGAGGTACCATGACATGCCATGGCTACCACAATCAAAGAAAACAATGAAATAAAACTAAAGAAATAACCATCCTCCAAATGCAGGGGAGGAGTCACTACGATCTGAAATCAAGAATGCTCTGAACCTCAATGATTCGACTGTTAAAGTCCTCCGTCTATAGAATCTGCATCATAAAATGATGCAACACTAAAGGGGCATTAGTACGTGGAATGTATTGTATGTAAAATAGGCAAAAGTAAATGATAACGATGACAATCAACTTATCCCCCACTCATCCTCAACTCAGAATAAGGAACGGGACCCTATCACATCACTATCCATCAAGACCTCACACAATCATATTAGCTTCTGAGTACTACAAATATGAAACCTATGTGGGAGTTTCTATAACCGACAACCACCACCTATGAGTTGGTGATGATACAATGAAGAGATCTTGTTTCCACGTCCATTCAGTACCTTGCTAGGGTAAAGAACGAGTCTATCGAGATCCCAAAAGAAGTCTATCAAGCCCTTTGCGGGCAAAGGAAACATCCACTTTCACGGTCCAATCCTATGCTACGCTGGCCACATAGTTAATGAGTATGAGTGGGACTCACTCTTACCTATTTCGGTGCTAATACTCCTGCCAGGACTCAACATGCTCATAAGTCTATCTCATAAGTCTATCAATACATCAAGAATTTCCATCACCCAACCTCTATGGGCAAGAACACTCACTTCATCTCATCATCTATCAACTCAAAGAGTAGGATTATTCCCTCAAAACTAAGGTTCAACCTCATTTAGACTCCAAGAAGCCTAATTCCATCAATTTCAGTTATCAATACACTCATCTCAGGACTCAGACTCCAACAATCGGCATATTCAGATGTTCAAGGCTCTAGACATTACCCCTAAATTCATTCTTGAAGCATTTAACTAGGAAATCATACAATTTAGATATACAATCATACAATGATACATGTAAACAGTTAATAAAGTATGATGATCATCAATTTAAGATAATATATAGAAATTAAAGATAGATTTCAAGATAATTTTCAAGAATTAAAATTCAAGACTTCTCAACTATTAGCTATCCTCTTACTACACGTATTAGGGCACATGGAAGAATAATTCCATGTTTTGGGTAGCCTTTACATACCTGGAATTGGAGAGTTTTCCCACTTTCTTCAAGAACTTGGCCCTGGACTTTGAAACCCTCAACCCTCTCTTCTTCTCCTCTCTCAGAACTACACTTAGTCTTAAGAAATATTTGTTTTGAACCCCTTTCGTATGAATTTAAGACTTAAAAACACGTTTTGGGGTATTAGAATAAGTTGAGAATACCCGAAATACCCTTCTCAAATTTAAAAGAAAGCCTTCACCAAAATTACACTGGTCCGTGATGCAGACCCATCGTGTACCAGTGTATTTCGGGAATTTTGACCCTCGTCGAAAAATTGAAAAAGAACTAAGTGTGGGTCTACGATGGGTCTGCATCACGGCCTTACCGCGCACCCTCACTTTTTCGGGTCAAACTTATGAAATTTTTTTGGACTCGATTGCTCTTAAGTCGGGTCGAGACCATTTTCCCACTCGATTTTTTGCGCTGATCGTAAATCCGATCGAGGATTTCCCATTGAAGCTTTGGAAGATACGTTATGCGCACGATACATTCTAGGGGCATTTCGATAATTTTATGGGGTATTACAAACTTCTAGGATTTGTAAATCAAAGTATGACTCGTATAATACATTTGTCTTGTTCAACCCCAAAATCCATCCTGCAGAATCTCAGTTCACGACTACGATTCATAAACCCATCGATGTCCCGTAATTGGACTTTGAACAACTAACCCTACATTTCTAGAATTTTCCAAAGTCACTGGCCCAACCACTAGGCCCATCAACGACCCTTAATCCCAATCATGAGTTGTAGATGGTGCTTGTAAATAGCAGACCTCAAATGAGAATTTTTGCAGCTTTTCCCTAATCCGACTTTCTAACTTACAAAGTATTACAAAGATCATTGTAGTTGATTAAGTTTCGTTCCTGAAAAATAATAAATCAACAAAAGAAAAATAGAGGCAAACAACAATATTTGCATTTCAAGAGTTTGTGCGAAGGTTGCAATCTTTATAAAAATCTAAAAAAAAGATGTGATCCTCTGATTCTTCTCTTCACGATCATCAACTTAAGAGCTTTGCTTTATTCTTGTTGAAATTTCACTATAAATGTGGAGCCAAGCTTTAATCACAATCGCAGAAATATGGAAACTTGCGGCTTACAACTTGGAGACAAAACTCCTTTGTATGCGGATCACTTGCGGATCACCACTAAAGAACAGCACATTTCTATGTATTCTCTTCTTCTTGTTCCTCTTCTTCTTCTTCTTCTTCTTTTTCTCTTTTTTTTTGACTTATGAAGACCCCTTTATATAGTTGTAAGTTAGGGTTTTAGGAGTATTTTGGTCTTCAATTAATTTTAGAAGACCTTGGGCTTGAAGAACATGAGTTGGGCTCATCTTGTCAACTTAATGGACTGACTCAAATATAATTTGGATTTTATTTAAGTCATAAAATTTTAACTTAAATATTAATCCAACCTTATTAACAAATAATTTGACTTGGTCAATATATCATGAATTTAAGATTTAATCAACATTTAATATGGATTGATCAATAAAATTCTCTATCTACAAATGCCCGCTACTTAAATTCTGGTCGGGGTGCTTGACTTGTCTAACCTTTAAAGACAAGTCTTGAAGTATTCATGAATCAAATATATTTTTTTCCGTAGGAAGTCTTTCAAAACTTTCCATATTTGATTCAATGGAGATTTTCCATAATTTGACTCAAATGAAATTTTTCATAACTTGATTCCTATGTAATTTTTCATAACTTGAATCCTATGGAATTTTCTATAACTTGGTTCCTATGGAATTTTCCATAACTTGAATCCCATGGAAATTTCCATAACTTGGTTCCTATGGAATTTTTTACTATGATTTGATTTTAATTATGGGGTTTTCATAATTTGTAGGGAAACAATTTATATACTTTTGATATCTATAAATATCCATACTCCCATGGAGGCTAATTGTCAAGTTGTGGTATCGTCAAGCTCAATCAAATCCATCTCCATTAAGTGATATTTATCTTCTAATTTTCGTCACTTTTTTTTTCAGCTCAGCACACTTGCGGTAGAAAATTTATATCTTGTTGTAAAAATATCAAAATCATGATCCGTTTGACTTTTTAGAATCTAGACTCATAAATCTATAATATATTCAAAGATTAATGTTGAAATCCTTTTCAATTGTCGGGAATCAATTTTTTATTTTGCTTCTCCAGATCTGATTTTTTTACAACTTATAGAGTCTTATCAAAACGTTTGTATGTTGGTGTAGGAGCGTTCGAAAGATGAACAACTTGATTCTATAGAACATAGACTTCAATATCTACAACATTTCCAAAGATTAAAGCCAAATTCATTTGTATTCTTGGATTGTAAGGCTTTCTCCCAAGCAATATAAAGGTTATTTCTCCTTTCCAAACTTCTTTGTGTGTTTGCCCTTGTTCCCTTAGTAAGATCTTAGGCAAATAGGCTTACTAGTCATTTCCATTATCAAGTAAATTCCGCAAAGCATTCGACTAGCGCCGTACGACCTTTAGACTTCAGACGACATTCATGAATTCACTTCTTTGTGTTTCGCCGAAGAGCTGCATATTGGTTGCTGTATTGATTGAGAATTCTGCTATCATCTACATGGAGGGAGAAAAATACAAAATCTTTAAGCCAGTAAGACAGTAGTCATCATGTGCTAGAGCATATGCCGCACTTTTCACCATGTTGATTTGAATCTTCGTGCTATTGGCACCGTAAGATGCATCACTCCTTTCATTATTTTTTTGTATAGATTCACAATAGACTAGTTATAGTCTCAGTATCAAACCAAAAAATATATGAGGGTAATTCACAATTGATGAGGAACCACTTGGTGCATCTTGATTTATAGTCGTGGTTTTGTCAACGAGCCACACTAATTTTCTTTTAGCAATTGTGGCTTTGGTGGTGACAAATACACTTGCTGCATCCATTTTTTTGTTTTTCTAGAGTTGTTTATTTAGCGATGAACCGCATTGTATGCCTCTTTCTCTGTAGTTGCGGCTTTGGTGATGAACTACATTGTGTGCTTCTTCCTCTGTAGTTGTGGTTTTAGCAATGAACTGCATTGTATGCCTCTTTCTCTGGAATTGCGGCTTTGGTGATGAACAAGATTTTATGTCTCTTTCACTGTAATTACGGCTTTGATGATAAACTACACTTTGTGTCTATTCCTCTTGGATTTCGGCTTTGGAAGAAAAGAGATTTTGGTATAGTTTGTCCTAATTTTGGATAACAACTACTTGATATATCAACTTCACAAATCAAACTTCAAAATATACACCCCATACTGAAGATAGAGGCTTGTGTATAATTGTGTCGATTTATGAAAATATTTGAAGTGAAGATGTTTGATGAAGAGATGATGCAAGCTTGATAGAGACATTTAAAATGAGTTGGCAAGTCACCTTTTGGCGTCGAATCTCATTTTCTTTCTTCCTATTGTACAAGATGCGTGACACATCAATTTTTTTCTTATCATTGCTGATGTATAAATACTCTTGTAATTTTTTGAAGCAATAAAATATATTTAACCTTGACCACTTATTTTGAGGTTTTAAACCTAATAAATTTGTTTTGGTCATACAAATTTAAACTCATGCAGACCAAGAGTAATAACTTAAAGATTTAACTCATTTTATAGATCTTTTGTAGCTTAAAGACTTAGCTCAAATTTCATGGGCTTCACTCTTGAAGAATTAGCTCAAATGTGAGGAGCTTCAAAACTAAAGACTTAGCTCAAATTTGATGAGATTCATGACATGCATTTTAAGCTTGTGCGTCAAGGAGCATTTGACTTGAAGACTTTGCTAGACTTTGATGTGCTTTGAAACTTATAGATTTTGACTGAGTTTGGAAACTTCATGATATTGGAGACTTAGTTCAAATTTGTCGAACTTTGCTCAAATTTTAGAAGCATCACAACTTGAAGACTTATCTCAAATTTGATGAGCTTCATAATATGCATTTTATGCTCATGCGTCGAGGAGCATTTCTACTTACATAGACTCTTCAATTTTAATTTCGGATGAAAGGTTTCCCTCATCCTCACTATCATATATATTTTCTCCATGAGGCTCAAAGTAGAGTAACCCTTAATCTTTATTTGTGGCAATACTCAATTCCATATCATGAGCACGAGTTGCTAGTTATTCAAATGTTTTAGGTTTTATGCGTTGCATTATGTAGCGATATCCCAATGCATATATTGGATGCATATTTCGATCCCAAAAGTTTCGCTAAGGTGATTTTTGTAGTTAAGGCTCAAGCTCCTCCAATGGTTAATGAAGTCAATGACTTGCTCATTATCCCTTTGGCAGGCATTGGTAAGCTCTATCGTGCTCACAATACGTCTTTTGCTATAAAAGCACTTAAGAAATTGCTCCTCCATTTGCTCCCAACTATCAATGGAACCAGGCTCAAGATCTTTGTACCAGTCGAAAGCAATTCCTATGAGTGATCAAACAAACTGCTTAACAAGATGATCATCATATGTTCCAGCATTATTGCAAGTTTCGACAAAGTGTGCTATATATTGTTTTGGATTTTTCTTGCCGTCAAATTGTTGCAGCTTAGGAGGCTAATAGCCAGCATGTATCTTTAGGTTATAAATTATTTGAGAATACGGCTTTACATTTGTGAGTGTAGATTTAGATATAGGCTCTGACTTATCTTTGATAGTCTCCATGATGAAGTCTTTCAATTGGTCAACGGGATGTAGACCTTCAGCAGACACTTGAAACTCCTTGACTGTTGTTTCTTGTTTTGTGAAAGGCTCTTTTTCCTCTTGCGTTTCAAGAAGCTCCGTACATAAACGAGTGGATTCTCCCTCCTTCATATTCTCTATCATATTTGTCAACTTAGTAATTTTGGCATCTTGACCTTTGATATATTTTGACAGGCCTTCAACTGCTTTCGTCAAATTCGTAAGTTGTTCTTCTATGGTAAAAGTTTCAATTTACCATTGCTTGCACAACCACCATAGAGGATGAAGAATAGTGCGGAACATCTCTAGGATATAGCTTGGATTAAGAAGTAACATGAGAGAAGATCGTAGCAGATCTAACGCTTAAGACATCATCATCTTCATGTACGAAGGGATCATTAGACTAACGACATCGTTCTTGTGACAACCTTAGTCGATCCAACGCTCTTTCTACTACCTCAGTGATGGCTTTTCCTTTTTTCTAGAACATATGGAGAGGATACCTCTTCTTTTGGAGAAGACAAATCATAAACAGGAGATGATTTAGGTGGCGCTTGAAGCACTTGTTGTCCCAACATTTCGGTTTTACTCCTAATTTGGGCCACATTCGTCATGGAAATTTTCAAGCCATTTGTAGAGTCAATATCCTCAAAAACATCAGATTTAAAGTCGATGTCCATTGCGGTCGTATCGATAATTTTCTTGTAACTTTAAACAGATCAGAATTTGGATCCATTAATTTTTTTTTGCGGATGCGGATTTCGAGTTGACCTTTTAGAAGTTGTTTCAGTGTTCTTGATTTTTTTTGAAGAGAAGAGATAAGAGGTAAAGATTGTCCTACTGGGCATGCTAATTTGTAAGCGACTAAGTTTCATTCCTGAAAAATAATAAATCAATAAATCAAGAAAAGAAAAGTAGAGACAAACAATAATATTTGTATTTCAAGAATTTGTGTGAAGGATACAATCTTTATAAAAATCTAAAAAAAAGATATAATTCTCTGGTTCTTATCCTCACGATCATCAACTCAAGAGCTTTGCTTTGTTCTTGTTGAAATTTTATTACAACTCTGGAGCCAAGATTTAATCACAGTCGTAGAAATATGGGAACTTGCGGCTTACAACTTGGAGATAAAACTCCTTTATATGTGGAAGACTTGTGGATCACCATTGAAGAGCAGAACTTTTCTTTGTATTCTCTTCTTCTTGTTCCTTTTCTTCTTCTTCTATTTCTCTTTTTCTTTGTCTAATGAAGACCTCTTTATATAGTTGTAAGTTAGGGCTTTAGGGGTGTTTTGGTCTTCAATTAATTTTAGAAGACCTTGGGCTTGAAGAATATGAGTTGGGCTCATCTTGTCAACTTAATAGACTAACCCAAATATAATTTTGATTTTTATTTATGTCATAAAATTTTATCTTAAATATTAATCTAACCTTATTAATCAATAATGTAACTTGATCAATATATCATGAATTTAAGATTTAATCCACATTTAATATGGATTGATCAATAAAACTTCTCTGTCTATAATCATCATAGTTAAAATAGATCATTCAATTCATCAATGTAAGAATTGTGCTTATCACATCTAGAATTCATGATTAGCTGAGAAAATCCTTCCATCAACATTCATTCATTCATTTAGGACTTTCATAAATTATGCATAAACATTTTCATAAATATAGGCAAAGTCCTCTTTTATTCATCATCATAATTCACCATATACTAGGGCAATTATGTGGGTCCAATCTCAAATCAACTTAAAAGCATTTAATTCAATAAAATCATGCATAGTTACAATAGAAATCATTAGTTGAAATCATATTTGAAGGAACCTACATTGATACTCATGAACCCTAGAAAACTTTGGTGAATTTTAAACGACAGCGATGTAAGGTGAGGTGTAAGCCGATCCCATGTATCTATGAGGCATTATCTATCTATCTATCTCTCTCTCTCTCTCTCTCTCTCTCTCTTATATATATATATATATATATATAATACTGACGTAGACGAATTAATAGTTCAGTTAAAAAATATAGAAATAACACACAAAAGACAGACCAAAGTTGACTAGAAAACCTCAACTATGAACTTTTTCCCAGGTAGGACAAAAACAACTGAAGAAAGACTAAGCATAAGTTTTTCAGAAAATAAAATAGGAAATAATCTTATAACAAGAATCCTATCACGAAGTAGACAAGAAAGTCAAAATCAAGAATAAAATCAGGTAATCGACATAGACAGGGACTTACGAATTTTCCAACAAAACCAATTAAATTTATTAAATCCTAAGACATTATATAATAAAAAATATTTCTCAAGAAATACTCAACTATATAAACATTATCGAGAAGAGAAATTATCAGTCAGAGGACACGTGACAACAATAATACGTCTAATTAATCCAGAATCATTTAAAACGATAATAAATACCAGAATGATCTCATGCACATGGGATTAATTGTAATTGGATTAAAAGGACAAACTTATGCCACTAAAGTATTAATTGCAATACATGAACGATAGATGGTCTGATCTAAAGAAATCCATCATAGGATTAACTGAGGTAGATATGACTAAGGAGGAATATTCTATATTAGCCCCGACTATATGCTAAACTTGAAAGAATTCGAAAGAAAAAAATAAAAATAGGAATATAGAAAGAATTCGAAAGAAAAAAATAAAAATAGGAATATAAACTAAAGGTTATGAAAAATGGAGAGAGATAATAATCTACTAGTGTGTATAGGATTTATAGGGAAAATGGCCCTAAGTAGTGATACAAAATTTAGGATTAAGGTAGATGATGTAGTTGAAGTAATGCGAGATAAAGGAATAAAGCTAATAAAACCAATAAAACTAAATCCAGAAGAATATATAACAAGAAAAATTTAACAAGAAAATAACAATGGTACCAGAATCATATTTGATGTAAACAAATACTAAAGGAGAAATATCTATAAGATTCACTAACTACAAATACACTATGTAAAAGGAGTTAGATGACTGTTGACACCTAATTTTGACCCTCCATATTATAAATTAATTATCGAGCTTCTTCAATTGTTAACAATGTGAAATAATTATCTTCGAAAAAAATATTTTTTTAAGTTATTTAGAGTTATATTTATTCAAAAATCATTCTAAAAAAATAAATTTATTTCTTGTTAATTATCTAGTTATTCTTATAAATTATTTTAAAATTAATTATTTCACTTTGATATTTCGAAAAGTTCTTTAATTGATCTAATTTAATTCTTCGTGTATTCAAATTCAACCCCGCCATTTTCTTTTGCCAAACACAAGATCAACAACATTGCAACCCACACCTAATTCTAACCTTTTTTTTCTAACTTTTCTTTTCACATGGGATCCACATGTTTCCTGTCACGACCCAACCCAGGGGTCGTGACTAGTGCCGATTGGGCACCCAAACGATACCAAACCAGATTCACAACTAACTTAGCTAAGAGTTTTTATTGAAATTTCAGCAAAGTTTCCTCTGTTTTACTGACTAATCCTACCTGCAGAAAGCGAACCCAGCAACAACAATTATCAATATACATACATATACGGGCCGACAAGGTCACCGCTGCGGTAAAACCGCCGAACAAATGTATCATACATACATAATCATGGCACGCGAAGTTTCCCACACCCACATGTATCCACAGACCTCTAAACATTCAAACTGAATCATAGAACGGGACAGGGCCCCGTCATACCCACGAATATACATAAATGAAAAATACATAAAGTAAGTATACGTGTATATACCAAAAGATTTGCTCCTGAGGCAAGGGAGCACTTCAACGGTGGATAGGGATCCTAAGAAGATGGCTCTCTAACCTGTACATTGGTACCTGCGGGCATGAAACGCAGCCCCCGAAGAAAGGGG
>JAOTQR010076682.1:0-12887 GCA_025774065.1 Solanum ossicruentum
TACATGTTTGACACTTTATTAGGCGGCAGGACCGCAGCGGAGACCTTGTCGGTCCGCGTTGATATGTATATATATATATATATGTGTGTGTGTGTTGTCATTGTATTATGGGTGCTGCTGCAGGTGCGGTTAGTCAGTAAAACGGGGGAAACTCTATCGAAATTTCGGTAGAGTTCGTATATTTACGGATAAGACTTGTGGTTGAACGTGGGTCTATGTGTCCAATCGGCACCAGTCATGGCCCCGGGGTTGGGTCGTCAAAATTTAAATATACATAATGACATAGTCCATCACTTTTAATTTAATTAATTAATTATAAAAAAGTGATGTTGTCCGTCACTTTCTTTTAAAAAAATATTTGATACACATTATGAGAATTTTTCCATTCTTAAGTTTTTACTTTCTCTCTCTCTCTCTCTCTCTCTCTCTCTCTCTCTCTCTCTCTCTCTCTCTGTCTAAACCTTGATCTCGACTCCACCACCATCGGCCCCCGTTGGCCCTCATTGTCCCCGCCTCCCCCACTTCTCCACTGACGTAGACTCTCTCTTCCATTTTTAATCCAGTGTGTTTCTCTCTCTATCTTCTTATTAAGGTTAGCTAAATTTTACATTTTTTAAATTATTTTACAATTCGAGAAATTCTTTATTTGTTAGTTAGTGTATTTCATTTAATTTGTTGATTCTCTGTTATTAAAATAGATAATTTGTAGATATAATTACGAATTAGTGAATGAAGTTGTAATTTTGATTTAGGGCTTTATTTTGAATTGATGGTTTTGAATTAAATTGTGAATTAAGTATATTTGAAGTTAGAAATTAGAAGTAACAAATAATTAGAAGTAGAATACTTGAATTTTTGAACTTAGAAATACTTTAATATGTGATGTTTGATAGTTGAACTTAGAAAAGATATTGAATTGCATGATTTTTGAAGTTTAGAACTAATTACAACCTAGAAATAATCAGAACTGGGGCTCTCTCTCCTCTATTCTTTTTCCAATGGTCAAATCGCAGTTTGGCTACACCTTTGAGCTGCTAGGCAGCCAACTCAACTCTATCAACATCAATCACATGCATCACCTGAAACACTTTCTGGAGCTCATCAATGTAGTTCTCTGGGTCTTCATTGGGTGTAGACCCTGTAAACTTGGGCAAGTTCATCCTCAAGAACTTACAGACCCTAGATATTTTTGGAGCATCTTCTATGTCTGCTCCTTGTCTAGCAACCGGTGATGTCACGGCCTAAGCCAAAATCTAGATAGCCTAGCGAAGCTTAGGATTTGAAATACCGGCTTGTGGTGGCTGTTTAGGGACGGTTTGGCCTATGGGTTCATCCTAATTCTGGGGTTCAGGTTGGTTGGCATTCGTCTAGCAAGACACCCTCTTCCTCTAACGGCTTTTCTTAGAGGCATGGTCGCAATTCTGCAATCGCATAACGCACAAATTAGAAGTGAGCCTTTATAGAGTTTAACTCACTCGCACGAATCAAAATATGAAAGAAGCGTAACCTTTTCGAATGTCCTATAGCCTCCTATTTATAAAGTGTGGTGCATGACACACCTATAAATAAGACTCTACGACACACTACTTTATAGACTACCTAAGACACTTGAACTCTAGGCTCTGATACCATGTCTATCACACCCCGGGAGGATACCCTTGGCCTGGTTGGCACTCAGAGACTATTGCTAATCCCCAAGCGAAACGCTTGACCTCATCACACTTATCCAATCAATATTTAACATAAGAGTAAATAAGATAGTAGGCGGACAGTCTCAATATATAAAGGCCATAGGCCAACAATCAAACCTTTATTCTCTAACATAGAAATAGTTTGAAAGGAAACGGTCAAGAAATAAAGACGTCAATATCAACTCATCACTATCTAGTCTATGAAGCTGCTAACTCTACTATCTAGATGGTGCCGATGACAGGTTCATAGCTACCTCAAATCAAATAAAGGAAAGTCTAAAATCTAATAGCCAGATGAGAATAATATAGAAATCCTCCGAAAGTAAAGAGGTCTCACCAATCAGCTGAATGCACACAGATCCTCAATGATGTGCTTGTTGATGATCCCTAATACATGTCTCTACATTATGAATGATACAATCCAAATAGACGTCATTACGTGGAATATACGAGTATATAAAATGGCAGAATAAAACATGCATCAATGTAGAATAAATACTATAAACTCATATAACTCAAATTAATAGATAAGAAACTCAATCAGGATGTCAAATGTCTATGTAAAGTAAGAATAGAGAGTAGACAATGACCAATCAAATAAGAGTACCATCAGTATGGAACCTTTATGGGAGTTTGTCTTATCCGAAAATAATCACTTATGAGTCAGTTATCGTACAATAATCTTATTGATTTTGCCACAACTGTTCAATACATTGTCAGGGTAAGAAAAAATCGAACCCATAATAGATCCGGTCAATCAATCACGTCCTATTATTGTAGGACAATATAATGGGGGCATGTCCAACTTTAATAGACGTAGTCCTCAAAATACGAACTTGTCTGATTTTAACAGACTTAGTCCAATCCTACGCTTGGCAACATAGTTATTGAGATCGAGGGGCACTTACCTCACTCAATTTGGTGCTCGGTACTCCTTCCAAGAGTCAATGCTCATAAACAATCAATCCAATCAATAAGTCCCATAAGTACTCTTATCAATTCCTGAATTCCATCACAATCGAGCCTTTTAACCTATCAACCATCTAATCAATTCTCAACCACATCTCTCTATAATTTAACCAATCAATCTCATCGACCCTTTAAAAGTGAATTAGACAATCATGTAGGAGGACTTTCAATTTAGACCAACTTTAGAGTTAAATTATAAAGATTGTCATGACCCAAACCTAGGGCCTAGACATGACACGATGAATGGGAAGTCCAGAGATAACCCAAATAAGGCTCTTAGTATATCATGTACATATACTTGGTTGCGGAAGCAAAATAAAGCAACAACAAAAGTTAAATATAGACTAAGGGAAGTCTTTCATAATCATAGAAACACAAGGAGAGTCGAGCTCATAAGCATATACAAACATAGTATCCAACAACATCTCTACTTTAGAGTAGAGCGGGGGCTAAGACACTTCCCAGGCTTACCCTCATGAAAATAAGTATCTGATATTATCCTCGGAGTTGAGGACTCACCAAAGCATTCTTCAAGGAATCGAACTAGCCACGTAAAGGAGGATGATCGATAGTAGCTCCGTCCCTACATGGTGATATCATGTAGGCATAAAATATGCATTAGTACTTGGAATGTACTAAGTAACGGGATGCAATGCAACGCAACGAAGACATAAGCCATAAATTCAAAATACATACATATAGTCAATGGATATAATCTCAATATGCGATACTTAATCAATGCTTGGGTGTAGACATGCTTAAGGATAATCATACTTGCATATCTTGTTCAACACAAGAGTGACATGATTAGCTCATCCAAATACATCATACTAGAGGGTTTGGAGTATAGCATGAGTCATGACCCCTTCTAGTAGGTAACAAATAGTATATGGTATTAAGTCATACATGAGGGTAAGACTTACAACATGGTTCATGACTCCTTCATGCAAACATTAAATGATGTATCATAATAAGTTGTACACGAGGGTAAGGTATACAACATCGTTCATGACCCCTTCAAGTAGACATCCGCCTTATACTAGAGGGTGAGGAGTACAACATGATTCATGACCCCTTCTAGTAGGCTTCACAATTCACAAGAACATAAAACTTATCATAAGAGCTCAATAGTTCACTTGTAGGTCATAAAGACTTATCATGATTTAAATACATGCTTGGGAGCCTATAATTATCTCGAAACACTTGACTAGTAAAAATCATACAATAGCTCATCACAACTTGAGAATTTTTGTCATGTAATTTTATCAAACACATGGTGGGCTCATGATACTTGTTCAAAATAATGTAACTCAAGAGTAAAACAAGAAGAGTGAACTCAACTTTAATCAACCCACCAATTTTGTAGTAAAATCCTGATGTAGGGTATATTGAAAATTGAAATTCATCTCAAAATTCACAATAGTTCATGGTTTTCATAGTTCATATCATGCATAAATTCAATAGGTACAAACCAACTCATGGTATGAGACTAAAATAGATATTCATGCGTAATCGATCAATACTTGATAAGCCCAACATAATTTATGTTCATAATTCATACTAAGAGATACCCATAGGTAATACAACTTCAAATCATGCAATTTTCATAAAAAGATAAGATTGTCTCCATGGGTGAAAGGACCCATGGATAAAGACCCACATACCTTAAACTTGGGATTTCCTGGAGGGAATTTGAAGGAAACTTGAAGCTTGAGATGGGTTCTTGAGTTCCAAAATTAAGCTTGAAATCCTTGAATTTGAATGAGAGATTTGATAAAGTCTTGGAGAGGTTTTAGAGAGGGTTTTGTAAGTTTTAGAGTTCTAAAATGGCTAAGTATAGAGGTATTCACGTTTAAATGGGCATTGGGCTATTACCCAAATGCCCTTGAACTAAGTTGAAAAAACAGGGCACGAAATGCACTGGTCCGCACCCACACGTGCCTTAGGCGCGTCGCGACTTGGGCGCGCACAAAAACTGGTATACTTCAAATTATTGAAAATTATTTTTCCCTACGAGTCTTCTAATATCAGGGCTATATTCATTTCCCACTCAATTTTGCCCCTTGATCAAGAATATGAAGTCAAATTTCTGAAATCGCTCATGGTTTTTAAAATATACATAAATTACGATTATGGGGCATTCCAAAGCACATGAGGGGTGTTTCAATATCTCTCACTTGGGAACATTCGTCTCCGAATGTCAAAGAAACATGTGTAAGATAAGTAATTATGAAGCTTTCATCCAGGCATGAATGCAACAATTGCACTTGAACATCATTTTCAAAAAGTCCCAATACAGATGTCAAAAATCACCATAAACGTGTTACCATGAACATGAATGCATGCAAAGATGACATGATGGCTGAAACTTACGACTTGAAATCATAGATAGAACATAATTTATTATCTTCATCTTTAAGTAGAGTGGAAGAGATATGGATATCACTTTCTCATGTCCGCCTCCGCTTCCCATGTGGCACTTTCAATTTGTTGATTACTCCAAAGGACCTTGACGGATGCTACGTCTTTGTTTCTCAACCTTTTCACTTGCTTATCCAATATCTCCACTAGAACCTCCTCATAGGTCAAATTATCTTCCACAACACCTACAACCTCTAAAGGAACTATAGCACTTGGGTCACCAACACATTTCCTCAACATAGACACATGAAAAATCGGATGAACCATATTTATATTCATAGATAACTCCAATTTGTAGGCAACCTTACCAATTCTTCTCAAAATTCTATAAGGCTCCATAAATCTTAGACTCAATATCTCTTTCTTTCCAAACCGGACCACCCCCTTCATGGGTGAGACCTTCAAGTAAACCCAATTATCAAGATTAAACTCAAGATCTCTTCTTCTCACATCGGAGTAGGACTTTTGCCTACTTTGAGTCATCTTCAATCTCTCCCTTATCAGCCTCACTTTCTCCAAAGCTTCCATAACCAAATCTAGACCTAACTAAGCCATCTCCCCGACATTAAACCACCCAACTAGAGATCTACAATGCCTACAATATAGAGCTTCAAAGAGAGTCATGCCAATACTAGAGTAATAGCTATTGTTATAAGCAAGCTCAATAAGTGGAAGTTGTTCATCCCAACTACCCTTGAACTCCAAAACACAATCTCTAAGCATATCCTCAAGAGTTTGGACAGTCCTTTTGGCTTAGGCCATCCATTTGAGGATGAAAAGCCATGCTAAGCTTGACCTTGGTACCAAGACCCCTTTGGAAGGACCTCCAAAAACGAGAAGTGAATTGAGCACCACGATTCGAAATAATAGACAAGGGTACCCCATGCAATCTAGCCAACTCATGAATGTACAACTTGACATAATCTTCAGCACCATAAGTCATTTTAACCGATAGAAAGTGAGCCGACTTTGTCATTCTATCAGTAATAACCCAAATAGAATCAAAGTGTTTCCTAGTCTTAGGCAAGCCAATCACAAAATCCATGTTAATCTCTTCCCATTTTCAAGTAGGAATTTGTATGTCTTGGGCAAGGCCACCCGACCTTTGATGTTCGATTTTCACTTATTGGCAATTGTGACATCCGGCTACGAACTTGACAATATCTCTCTTCATACCAATCCACCAATACACCTCTCTCAAGTCTCTATATATCTGTGTTAAACCGGGGTGGAAATAGAGTAGGATGAACTATGGGCCTCCTTCAAAATAAACTCTCTCAAGTCATCAACATTAGGCACACAAAACCTACCTTGGAACCTAGGGGAACCATTTTCCCCTTAGGAGAAAACGTTCATTATACCATCTTTTATCAAAGCCTTCAACTCTAGAAAGGCGGAGTCAAAGTCTTGTTTTGACTTGACTTACTCAATCAAAGAAGATTTACAACCATCAACAACCATTACACTACCATTTTCAACTACATTTAACCTAAACCCCAACATAGCTAACCGATGAACTTCTCTAGCCACCTTCTTGTTATCCAAAGTGTCCATACCTAGTTTGAAAAGCCGTCTTGGGGATATCACACTCCCTTACCTTCACTTAGTGGTATCCCGACCAAAGATCAATCTTAGAAAAGTGACTAGTCCCTTGTAGTTGATCAAAAAGGTCATCAATCCTTTGTAGAGGCTACTTGTTCTTTATAGTGACTCTATTGAGTTGCCGGTAATCAATGCACATTCTAAAGGAACCATCCTTTTTCTTTACAAACAACATGGTTGCACCCCAAGGTGACTTCCTAGGCCTTATGAAACCCTTCTCCAACAAATCACTCAATTGATCCTTCAACTCCGTCGAGGTCATACAGTAAGGGGGAATGGAAATGGGTTGTGTATCGGGGAGAAGCTCTATATCAAAGTCTATTTTTCTCTCAGGAGGAACACTGGGAAGCTCATCGGGAAAGACATCAAGAAACTCATTGACCACCGAAATCGACTCAATAGGAAGGACTTTAGACTCAACATCCCTAACCCTTTCAAGATGGTAAATGCAACCCTTAGAAATTAATTTTTGGGCTTTAAGACAAGACATGAATCTACTCCTGACCACCACATTATGAATTTTTCACTTAAGGACGGGTTCATTAGGGAATTGGAATCTAACTTTGTGGGTCCTTCAATCAATGGAAACATGATATGCATGTAACCAATCCATCCCAAGAATAATATCAAAATCCACCATGTTAAGTTCAAAAAAATCACTAGGCAAGACTTTATGCAATATAAACATGGAACAATCTCTATATACCCTTTATGGACTCACCAACAGGGATAGATACTTCATAAGGTTCACATAACAATTCGATACACACATCAAGCTTATTGACAACAAATGGAGTAATGAAAGAAAAAGTGGCACCTAAATCTATCAATGCATACACATCATAATTAAAAACCTTTAACATACTGGTAACAATATCAGACAACTTATCCACTCATTGCCTTCCTTAGAGTGCACAGAACCGGTTGTCACATGGAGTACCCCTTGTTGGCCACCTTGAGTCCTTTGATCAAAATGACCACCTTGCCCTTGAGGACGACCATCCTTGCCCTTGTTTTGAACATAAGGGCAATCAACGAGCTTATGGCCTACTTTCCCACGCCCATAACACACATTTGAATCCTTCAAGTATTTACCACTATAATTCGTCCCACACTTTTGGCATCCAGGATTAGTCACCCGACTATTGCCACCTTGATACCTTGGTTAGGTATGCCTTCATTAGAAAATATCTTGTTGGGATCACTAGAGGACCCTTGGCCTTGAAATTTGTACCTTGATGAAATCAGTCACCCTTAGAACCTTGAAAGCTACCTCAAACCAAGCCCTCTTGGACTCCCCACTTCTTCTCTTCCTAAGTTTCTCCCCCTCTAGTTGTTCGACATATGTCATGAGCCAAGACAAGTTCATATCACTCACTAGCATGGCGGTATGACACTCTTATTCATTAAGTCGAACACCCGCGACACAAACTTGTTCATCCTTGATCTATGATCGGCAACCAAATGAGGAGCATACTTGGAGAGCTTGTTGAATTTGAAGGCACTCCCTCAACTCATGGAACCTTGCTTGAGGTTCATGAATTCCATCATTTTATCCTCTCTCAACTCAATAAGGAAGAACCACTTGAGGAAGGTGGCCTTGAACTCCTCCCAAGGAATAACGTCATGATTTTCCCTCTCCAACTCCCATTAAGCAAACCAAACTTGAGCCACACCTTTAAGTTGATAGGCCACTAGTTCCGCCTTCTCTTCTGAATTCACCCCATAATAGCTAGCACCTTATACTCCTCATCGATAAATTCTTGGAGATCTTCCTTCGCTTTGGACCCATGAAACTCCAGAGGGTTCATCCTTGTGAAGCCCGTTACCCTTGAGGCCGAGGTAGGAGTGTGAGGAGCTTGAGCACCTTGATTCAATTAATTGGTCATAGCATGGGCTAACATAGTGATACCATTCCAGAAATCAACTTAGGAGCCCCTCCATCTTGAGGAGTGGGATGAGCCGGTTGCTCCTCGAGTGTACAGGCCCTCCTTGGTCTCTCTCTTGGTAGCGACATGATCTAGAAAAGAAGAAAAGTGTTTGTTAAGGGAGGAAGCCTTATCTTTACATCTAAAGCATGACACAGATCACAAAGAACTGAAACATTTCCTAAAATGTCTCATAGCCTCCTATTCATAGTTGTTGGCGCACTTCACAACCATGAATAAAACTCTAATTAACGTGGTGTATTGGATTTCCAAGGATCATTATCAACCTAGTGCTGTGATGCCAAGCTCGTCACGACCCAAGCCTAGGGCCTAGACGTGATATAGCGAATGGGAAGTCTGGGGACAACCCAAACAAGCCTCTTAGCATATCATGTGTACATCCTTGATTGCGGAAGCAAAATAAAGAACAACAAGAGTCAAATATTAAAAGGGAAGCAGGACTAAGGAAAGTCTTTCATAGTCATAAGAACACAAGGAGAGTCAAGCTCATAAGCATATACAAGTATAGCATCTAACAACACCTCTACTTTAGAATGGAACGGGGGCCAAGACATTACCGGGCTCACCTTCATGAAAATAAGTATCCAGCATAAATAAGAAATCAACATAACATGAGTAAAAGTAGATATTGTCCCCAGAGTTGAGGACTCACCAAAGCTTTTATCAATGAACCGAACTAGCCACGTGGAGGAGGATGATCAATAGGAGTTTTGGTCCTTACATGGTGATATCATGTAGGCATAAAGTGTGTGTTAGTACTTGGAATATACTAAGTATGTGGTATGCAATGCAATGAAGACATAAGCCATAATATTCAAAATACATACATATAGTCAATGGACATAATCTCAATATGCCATGCTTAATCAATGCTTGGGTGTAAACATGCTTGAGGATAATCATACTTTCATATCTTGTTCAACACAATAAAGTGATATAATTAGCGCATCCAAATACCTGGTACTATAGGGTGGGGAGTATAGCATGAGTCATGACCCCTTCTAGTAGGTAACAGATGGTACATAGTATTAAGTCATACATGAGGATAAGACTTACAACATGGTTCATGACCCCTTCACACAAACATTAGATAATGTATCATAATAAGTCATGCATGAGGGTAAAGTATACGATATGGTTCATGACCCCTTCATGTAGACATTTGCCTTGTACTAGAGGGTGAAGAATACAACATGATTCATGAACCCTTCAAGTAGGCTTCATAATTCAAAAGAACATAAAACTTAGCATAAGAGCTCAATAGTTCACTTGTAGGTCATAAAGACTTATCATGATTTGAATACATGCTTGGGAGCCCATAATTATCTCGAAATAGCTGACTTGTTAAAATCATACAATAGCTCATCAACAACTTGAGAATTTTTGTCATGTAATTTTGTCAAACACATGGTGGGCTCATGATACTTGTTCAAAATCATGCAACTCAAGAGTAAAACAAGGAGAGTAAACTTAATTTAAATCAACCCACCAATTTTGTAGTAAAACCCTCATTTAGGGTATCTTGAAATCCATCTCAAAATTTACAATAGTTCATGGTTTTCATAGTTCGTATCATGCATAACTTCAATAGGTACAAACCAACTCATGGTATGAGATTAAAATAGATATTCATGCATAATCGATCAATACTTGATAAGCCCCAACATAATTTATGTTCATAATTCATAATAAGAGATACCCATAGGTAATGCAACTTGACATCATGCAATTTTCATAAAAAGAGAAGGTTGGGCCCCATGGGTGAAAGGACCCTTAGGTCAAGACCCACATACCCTAAACTTGGGATTTCTTGGAGTGAACTTGAAGGAAACTTAAAGGTTGAGATGGGTTCTTGAGTTCCATAATTGATCTTGAAATCCTTGAATTTGAATGAGAGTTTTGATAAAGTCTTTAAGAGGTTTTAGAGAGAGCTTTGTGAGTTCTGGAGTTGTGAAATAGCTAAGTATAGAGGTATTCACGTTTAAATGGGAATTGGGTCATTACCTAAATGCCCTTGAACTAAGTTGGAAAAATAGGGCATGAAATGCACTGGTCCGTGCCTTTGGCGCGACGTGGACCAAACGTGAAAGCAACATTTCACTAGTGCGCGCCTTTCACTACGGATCTTCTAAAATCTGGATTATACTCATTTTCCACTCAATTTTGCCTCCTGATCAAGAATATGAAGTTGGATTTCCGAAATCACGCATGATTTTTGAGTTATATGGAAATTACAATTATGGGGCATTCAGAAGCACATGAGGGGTGTTTTAAAGGCTCAATGGATCATCATGCTCACATCATAGTCACAATCAACATTCTCGAATCAAGGCTCTAGACTCAATTCCAAGGTTTATTCATATAATGTTTTATCAAAACATCTGGGGTTTATGAAATAACTCATGTAAAGTATTTAAATCAGTAAAGTCAAGTTTATGATGATCATCAACATAGGAAATACATAAAATGTATATAATTTACAACAAAACATTCATAGAAAACATGCATAGGGGTCAACATTTTCACAATCTCTCTTCTACCTTCAATAGGTGCACATGGAAGAACATTTCCATATTTTAGTTTAGCCTTACATACCTGGGATGGAGATAGACAATCGAATTTGCTATAAATTGACCTCAATCCTCTTGAAACTTAGCCTCCTCTTTTCTCTTTAGCCTTAGTTCTTAAGATGAATTAGTGTAAACGAATGAAATTTACGCTTATAAGTTGATATAGGGACGAAAATGACTTCAAAACGATAGGGTTTTAGTCTAGAATGGGTGGGGAAAGGACTAGAATGTCCTTGATTTTAAAAATGATTGTCAAATACCGTAATAGGGCAAATCTACGAAGCGGACTTATCGCGCCTCAATTCAATTTTTTGACAGAAACCTAAAACGTGTTTAGAAACCATTTTTCTATACAATAATGCATAAATCACATTTGTAAAATTTATTTTATGTGTAATTTTACGTAAATCGCTTTCTGATCGATTTTCTAATCCTGTAGAAAACAATAGGACTAAAATTAAGTGCAAGTCTGTTACAAGTCCACGACACGGACATGTCGCGCTCATTTCTAGAATTGCGTTTTGCCTCGAAAAAGTATCTTTCAATCCAGTTGCTCTAAAAATCAACTATGATAATTTTCCCATATAATTTTTCATGTTGATCGCATTTTCAGCCTCAAATTTGCCAAAAGAGTTTGGGATGATGCATTATGCAAGCGTCTCTTATCTAGGGGTATTTTGATAATTTTATCGGGTGTTTCATACACATACGTCTAGAAGCTTCTAGAAGCATCTAATTAATTTCAACCACATTCATTTTCCATCTTGCACTACTAACAAACAAGACTGAAACCAACTCAGTGAACTAATGTAACAGTAATAACTTCACTGCAACAGTAAATTGGACATTAAAAACTTGTAACCAAGTTATAACCAATTGTGCTATTTTCATCAGAGAGTAACTAGAGTACATGTACTTTCTTGTGACTCTGGGCTGCATACAGATAATTGTCTCTCAAAAAATCCTACTTCAAATATGTCTCTTTAGCCTCCTTTTGTTACAGAGTGCATCTGATGTAGGCATATTCATATAGTTACTATAGAAAGTGTGCTACATTTTAAGTTAATAGTTTACCTAGAAATCAATTGTGTAGAAGATTAAGTAGTATATCCACAAGAAGAAAAGGAAAGGAATTGCTCATAATTGGCCACTCAAGAGCAAGGAAGACAACCTTACAGAAAGATTACTATCAATATTCTGTAGAGATTCTTCGCATCTTATTAGATAATTCAAAATAAACTAGTCCATCCATTTTATTTTATGTGACACCCTTTCTCTTTTGGTTTATCCCAAAAAGAATGTCACCTTACTTAAATTGGAAGGAATTTACTTTTCAAATTCCTTTTTTACTCTTAATAAAATGATTTTCATTCACACAAATATCTAAGAATAATTTTAGATCATAAGTTTTAAAAGTCTTCCTTTTTTCCTTACACACCATACCAAGTCAAAGGATATCATATAAAATCAGACGGAGGGAGTACTATATTTGCACTGTTCTTCTTAATTAAGTTCTTTTTCAATTCTTATTCTTATCATGGGAGAGTATCATCGAATTCTACACCTAAACCTAAGAAGATAGCATGAATTAGGTAATACATGTATTTGAACTAGGGGTGTACAGAACCAAACCGTAAACCGCACCAAACCGACAAACCGAACCAATCCGCAAAAAAAAACCGCTT
>JAOTQR010076683.1:0-12886 GCA_025774065.1 Solanum ossicruentum
TGTCGTCACGTGGGTTGGCATCAATAATAGTGTCTAATCGGCACTAGTCGCAGCCCCGGGGTTGGGCTGTGACAATTCACCCCCAATGAAGATTATTTCTGGCTCCGGTACGCCTCGCACAACCTCATCCAGATCCTCCCAAAAGAGCCTTTTGACTTCCCCATCTAGGGCTACTTGGGGAAAATAAGCACTAACTATGTTCACTACATGTCTACCAACCACGGGTTTGATAAACATCATCCTGTCATTAACCCTCCGAACCTCAACCACATAATCCCTCAGATTCTTGTCTACTAGGATACCTACACCATTTCTATCCCTAGAACCACTCGAGTACCATAGCATAAACCCATACATGTCCTATGCTTTGGTGCTTACCCATCTGGTCTCCTGGACACACGCTATATTAATATGTCTCCTTTTAAAACAATTTACTAATTCTATGGACTTCCCTGCTAGTGACCCTATATTCTACGATGCTATCCTTAACTTAAATAAGCCCGTGACCCTCTTGTCACCCCTACCCCTTACCTCCGATCCCGATCGACGACATGACCCTAGTACACCATTATCTCCTGATGCCACTAAACTACAAAATTGATAATCCCCACAAACAAGTACAGGTCACAATAAAGAATAACAGTACTATATAATTGCAATTTTATACACAAGGAATACTAAACAATACCAGCAAACTATCCACAAATAGTACTATGCAACAATAATAAATAAGACCCTAACAAAATACAGCGATATGCAACAATACAACAACAATATGCTAAGTAATTTTTCCAACAAACAATATGCTGAATAATATGTATACAGTAATATACAACAAATATACAGCTATAGGAAGACGAATCAAATATGACACAAATAATTTGAGGGAAAGAAATCAAAGATAAGTAAAGGGCACCATATCACACAAATAATTAGAGTGCAAGAAATCAAAAGCTATAGGCAACAATACACCTGGGAGTATGTATATACAAGGTAAACAGTAGAAGGCAAAATAACGTATATACAAGGTGAATAGACAACAGTAATAAAGAAATCCAGCAATTAACATGATAAAATTGCTTAAACTAAGAAATTTGGAAACAGAGAGAAAAAAGGAACGATGCTCAGCTGAATCAACAAGTGGAAATGATATCCCCAAAACTGATCAAGGAAGGAACAATAGAACCTGGATTGAAACTGACTGACAGAGTGAACTAATCGCCATAATTCTCTATTTCTGGCCTGATCGCCAAAGTCTTCCTGAAAGCGTCGTCGTAATCTGATGAGCAATGGAAGCGCCGATAAAGGAGATCTATTCTGAAAGAAACAAACCGAGTCCGCTGATAAAGGAGATCGACAGAAACTATTAACATGGTTCATCGGAACATCTTAGAGATTATTTCTAGGAAGAATTGATGAAGATTCTTGAATTCTTGACTTGGAATCTTTAACGTTCTTGATAAGAACCCTGATTCTTAAAAATGAAGAATCAAAAAATCCTCTCTTGGAATTCTTGAATTCATTTCTTGGATAAATAAATAAAATCCTATAACATACACCTTTAAAAATATTGGAAGATATTCCACCTCACACTTAAAATCATTCTTTGTCCCTAAAGAAATTTATTAAAAAGAGATGAAGCAGAAGAGAAAGAAATACTCCTTGAGATGCTGTAGGAACTAGCTAACAACATGTTTCTTAAATATTCATCAAGGGTCGCAAACACCCAACACTCAAACTTAAAATTCGTGTTCATTACTTCAAATTTAGGTACTCAGACTTTTCCTAAATTTCCAAAAATGAAAACGACACAAAAAATTACTATATATATATATATATAATAAGAAGTTACACTACTAGTTGAAGGCCTTCAACATTTTCTTCCATCTTGAACTAATGAATTGTACCCCTATTTTCTCATTCAATTTTCTATTATGCTCGAAAGGTCATCGTATCAAAATAAGGGAAACAAACAATAGAGATCTCATGTTGTACTTTTTGGCCACAACATGAGGAATGTAATTTTTTGATTTGTGCCCAATAATTTCAAGAATATAAACACTATTTTTTCTCCTCCTTACATTCTTTCATATGCTCAGATGATTCGATTAATATCTCATCATTTAAACATAATGTAGAAAAATGATGGAATGAGGTCCAATGCGTCCTAATTTATGAATTATATTATTATGTATATCCTCATGTTTACAGACACTAGAGTTTTTAAAAGTTATATTATCTGTTTCTTCAAATAACTCTCGTATATTTTTCTCAACAGTGACAACATCAAAGGTAGTTGACCCTCCAATTTTAGCTCTTTAAGTTGGTCAATAACATTTTTCCTTCCTCATACAATTCATAACTAACTTGTTGAGTGTGTAATGTATCATCCTTTATACTCAACTTAATACTTAAAATTTGGACACCCAAACCAAATTGATGAGCATCTGACAAAAGCATATATTTATCTAAGTCAAGATCTTCAAATATTTTCAAGAAGTATACATTGCGATTCAAAAACATATCTACAACTCGTCTTATCCCAATACTCCGTTCCATATTTCTTCTACAGACGACGTCATATTAATAAGTGTAAAAAAAATGAAAAGAGAAATAATTAAACTAATAAAAATATAGTTATGGACTATAAGTGAATATAAATACTAAAGACAATATCTAAATCATATTCCCCTGCGATGGTGTCATTTTCTGGTAACGTCCAAAATATACTTCTCAAAAGAAATATAAATGGTCGTGCACAATATATTTTCCCAACTTATGTGAAACGCCCCAAAAATGCCCGAAAATGTGCCTCGGAAGTGTCCATAATCGTAATTTCCTCATATCTCAAACCCGGTGCGTGATATTGAAACTCCGACTTCATATTCGTGATCAAAGGGAAAACTTGAGGTGGAGATGGGTATAACCGCGATTTTAGAGCAACCATAGTGAAAAATAATTTTTCAAAAATTTCGCAAACCAGTGTTTGTTTGCATGTAGGCCGCGACATGCCTGGGGCACGAACCAGTGTTTATTGGCACTCCGCGTTGCTTTCACATCGCAGACCAGATGCGAACAAATTCAATGTTTTCCTTATTTTTCATTTCGGCGTAAAAGCCTTGGAGTCTTTGCCCCATGCCCTCCTATGTGTAAAAACGCCTATACTTAGCCATTTTTCAACTCTATATCACTCAACACACTCTCAGACTCCTCTCTAACGCTTAGCCAAATATTTCATCCAAATTCAAGTGGCTCAAGCTTAATTTCGGATCTCAAGAACTTCATCAAGCTTCAAGTTCTCATTCAAATCATCATCAAGGAATCCCCAAATTTGAGGTATGTGGGTTTCAACTATCGGGTCCTTTCACCCATGGTACATAATCTTCCTTTTGTTGAAAATGGTAGGTTTCCAAGTTGTGTTGCTTATGGGTATTACTCATTATGAATTATGATTATAAATTATGTTGGGGTTTCATGAAATGTTGATTGAAAACACATGTCTACCTATTTTAAGCTTATACTACGAGATGGTTTATCTATTGTGACTATCATGTTTTGAGTTATGGAATTATGATCTATGATGAGATTTTATAGGAGATTTCAATGTATCTTACATGACAATTTTACCATGAGTTGGTGGGTTGATTTACATTAAGTTTTCATATACTATTTCACTCTTGAATTGCATGATTTTGAACTAGCATTGCATACCCACCAAGTGTTTAATAAAATGTCTGGATTCTTAAGTTATTGATGGTTTATTGCATGGATTATGAATCAAAAGACTTTGTGATGATGAAGAGGTTGTATATATGTATTGAATTCATGAGAAGTATCGATAGTGTTGCAAGTTGAACACACCTTATTGGGGAGTGACATGCCCAATCACCTTGTGAGGGGGTGACAAGCCTTGACTACCTTGTCGCGGGATGACATGCCCATAATACTATGTTAAGGGGTATGTACCTCAATAACCTTGTCGAGGGGTGACATTCCCTTACTATCACGTTGAGAAGTATGTACCTAAATCACCTTGTCAGGGGTTGACAAGCCTATACTACCACGTCGAGGGGTATGTACCTTGACCACTTTGTCGGGGGTGACATGCCCATACTACTGCATTGAGGTATTGTTCCTCAATCACCTTCCAGGTGGGTGACATGCCTTGGATTCCAAGTAATAGTTTACTTGATCTATGAAAGAAATGGTCTCGTTGGTCTATGATAGATATGGTCTCTTTTTACACATGTAATCTATATTTGCAAGGTTATATGATTTATAAGCATGATTTACTTTAAGCATTGATCATGCATGTCATATTGATACTATACTATCCCTTGCCTATAATTATGCATTTTGATTAAGATGACTATGTCTTGTTGCATTGCATCCTACATACCTAGTACATTCAAATGTACTAACACATACTTTATACCTACATGATGTTACCATGTAGGAACCGGAGATCCTCACGATCATCCTCCACATGGCTAGTTTTGGCTTCTTGAAGATAAGCTTTTGGTGGGTCCTCAAGTTCGGGGACACTAGCTATGGTACTCATGCCTTTGTTTACTCTTTATGTTGAAGTCTTGATACATTGAGGGTGAACCCAGAAAGTGCCTTAGCGCCTGCTCAAATCTATGTTTAGAGGTGTTGTTGGACAAGTGATGCAATTATGCTATGATCTTGAATCTTTATTTTTTATTCTTATCAAAGACATTCCTTAGCCCCTTTATCCTTATTTATAGCTCTTATTGTTGTTATTTTGCTTCCGCAGCTAAGCATGTGTAATTGATATGCTAGAAGGCTTATTTAGGGTTCCTTCGGGTTTCCCATTCGTCGTGTCCTGTCTAGGCCCTAGGCTTGGATCGTGACAAACTTGGTATCAGAGAACTAGGTTGTTAATGGTCCTCAAAATCCAACACACATGCCGATTAGAGTCTTGTTCATGGTTTTAAAGTGCACCACAATTATGAGCAAGAGCCTATGAGGCGTTTTACGAAATGTTTCCCTCTTTCTTGATCTACGCCGTGCTATAGAAGTTAAGGTGAGGCTTTTTCCTCTAACAAATTTTCTTTGCTATTCTAGATCATGCCTATTCCAAGAGGAAGACAAAGGAGAGCTCGTTCACCCGAGGAGCAATCGACCCCTCTCGTTCGTCAAGCTCCTCAAGATGGGGGAGCGGCCCATGAAGAGTTATAGGATGCGATTACTATGTTATCTCATGCCATGACTAATCAAATAAACCAGAGAGCCCAATCCCCTCATGCTCCTACACCATCCTCAAGGGTGAGGGATTTTACTAGAATGAACCCACCGAAGTTCCACGGGTCTAAGGTGGATGAGGATCCTCAAGAATTTATTGAGGACACGTATAAGGAGTTGTCCATTATGGGGGTTAGATCAGAGGAGAAAGCGGAGTTGGCGTCCTAACAATTCAAAGGGGAGGCCTAAATATGATTTACTCAACGGAAGTTGGAAAAGGGGAATGGTGATGCTATCCTTTAGGAGGAGTTCAAGGCGGTATTTCTCAACAGGTTATTCCCTCTTGAGCTAAAGAAGGAAACAATAATGGAATTTATGAAACTTAAACAAGGGTTTATGAGTGTGAGGGAGTATTCCCTCAAGTTCAACCAACTCTCCAAGTATGCTCCATAATTAGTGGCCGAGCTGAGGTCTGGGATGAACAAGTTTGTGATGTGTGTGTCCAACTTGGTCAATAAGGAGTATCATTCTGCCATGCTGATAGGTGATATGGATCTATCCTGCCTCATGGCTTATGTCGAATAACTAGAGGGGGAAAATTTGAAAAAGAGGAGGAGTAGTGAGGCAAAGAGGGCCCGTTTTAAAGGTGGATTCCAAAATCCTCTAGGTGGCCAGTTTCCTCAATGTTATAAGTTCCAAGGACAATGTTCTTTAAATGCTCATAATAGAAGGGTTGCTATGGTAATCAAAGGTTCTAATGTGGAGGTGGTATGGTGCGTAACCCCATGTACCAAAGATGTGGTGGGAACCATAATGGCCCATGCATGAGAAACTTAAATGCTTGCTTTGGTTGTGGTGAAGTGAGTCATAAGGTGATTGATTATCCACGTGCACAAAACAAGGGTAGAGATCTGTGTCCACAAGAACAAGGTGCAAATGCAGGTCTTAAGGGAAGAGGAGGCCAACAAGGGAGTGGTCCAAGGCAAAATTGGTTGTATGCTTTTCATGGGAGACAAGGTGTAAATGAGGTGCTTGAATCATCACTAGTATGTTAAAAGTCTTTGATTTTGATGTGTATACATTGATAGACTCAGGTGCCACTCTTTCTTTTATTACTTCTGCTATTGCCACAAAAAGCTTCATTTTAATCCCGAATTATTGTGTGAGCCATATGAAGTGTCTACCCCCATTTGTGCATCAATTGTTGCTAAAAGAGTCTATAGAAATTGTCCTATATTCATTTTGCATAAAATCTTTCCTTGTGATTTTGTTGAGTTAGATATGGTAGATTCTGATGTCATTCTTGGTATGGATTGATTGCATGTTTATTATGCCTCTATTGATTGTAGAACCAATAGGGTCAATTTCAATTCCCTAATGAACCCGTCCTTGAGTGGCAAAGTCATGATATGGTGGTCAAGGGAAGGTTTATTTCTTGAGTTAAAACCCAAAAGTTGATTTCTAAGGGGTGTCTCTATTATCTTGTGAGGGTTAGGGATGTTGAGTCCAAAGTTCTTTCTATAGAGTCGGTTCCAGTGGTTAATGAGTTCCTTGATGTCATTCCTAATGAGCTTCCTGGTGTCCTCCCGAAAGGGAAATAGACTTTGGTATAGACCTCCTTCTGATACTCAATCCATTTCTGTTCCCCCTTACCATATGGCCACGACAGAGTTGAAGGAATTGAAAAATCAATTGAGGGATTTGTTGGAGAAGGGTTTCATAAGGCCTAGTCAATCTCCTTAGGGTGTACCGATGTTGTTTGTGAAGAAGAAGGATGGTACTCTTTGAATTTACATTGATTACCGACAACTTAATATGATCACCATAAAGAATAAGTACCCTCTACGAAGGATTGATGATCTTTTTGACCAACTTCAAAGGGATAATCACTTTTCTAAGATTGATCTTCGGTCTGGCTGTCACCAAATGAAAGTAAGGGAGTGTGACATTCCCAAGACGACTTTCCGGACTAGGTATGGGCACTTTGAGTTTGTGGTTATGTCGTTCGGGTTGACTAATGCACTGGCTATATTCATGGATCTTATGAATAGGGCCTTTAAACCCTACCTTGACGCGTTTGTGGTAGTTTTTATTGACGATATCTTGATCTATTCCTATAATAAGGAGGAGCATATGGATCACTTGAGAGTGGTGTGACAAATATTGAGGGAGGAAAAGTTATATGCTAAATATGAGAACTGTTAGTTTTGGTTAAAAAAGGTTACTTTCTTAGGCCATGTGGTGTCGGGGGATGGCATTAAGGTGGATTCTAAGAAGATAGAGGTGATTAGAAATTGGCCTAGACTTTTGACTCCATTGGACATTAGAAGTTGCTTTGGTTTGGGGGGTTATTACTGGAGATTTATGATGGTTTCTCTTCTATTGCTTCTCCCATGACTAAGTTGACCCAAAAGATGGCAAAATTTGTGTGGACTGATGAGTGTGAAAAGAGTTTCCAAACTTTGAAAGATAAGCTTGTCTCCGCTCCTATCTTGTCTCTATCGAAATGGTTGGAAGGGTTTGTTGTGTAATGTTATGCCTCAAGAATTGGTTTGGGTTGTGTTTTGATGCAAAATGGTAAGTTGATAGCATATGCCTCTAGATAACTTAAGGTTCATGAAAAGAATTATCCTACACATGATCTTGAATTGGCCGCCGTGGTATTTGCTTTGAAAATTTGGCGTTACTACTTGTATGGTGTTCATATTGATGTGTTTACCGATCATAAGAGTCTCCAATATTTGTTCACTGAAAAAGATCTTAACTTGAGATAAAGAAGATGGTTAGAGCTCCTTAAAGATTATGATTTGAGTGTGAATTATCACCTTGGTAAAGTTAATGTTGTGGCCGATGCTCTTAGTAGGGTGTCTATGAGTAGTTTATTCTATGTTGATGATGGTGGCAAAGAGGTGGCTTGGGAGGTTCATAGGTTGGCTGGATTGGTAGTTAGGTTGGAGGAGGTTGACAATGGTAGGATAGTGGTTGTTGATTGTTCTAAATCTTCCTTGATTGAAAAGGTGAAGGCAAAGCAAGAACTTGACCCTGCGTTGTTAAAATTGAAGGCCTTGGTGAGAAATGGTAAAGTGGAGGTTTTCTCCTAAGGGGGAGTGGTGCCTTTAGGTAGCAAGGTAGGTTGTGTGTGCGCTTAATATTGATAACTTGAGAAAGAATATTTTAGATAAGGCTCATAATTCTTCCTATTCTATTCATCCCGGTTCTACAAAAATGTATAGAGATTTGAGGGAAGTGTATTGGTGGGGTGGTGTGAAGAGAGATATTGCTAAGTTTGTATCTGGTTATCATAGTTGCCAACAAGTTAAAGCCAAAAATCAAAGGTCAGGTGTCCTAGCCCATGATATAGTGATTCCTACTAAGAATTCAGAGGAAATTGACATAGATTTTGTGGTTGTGTTGCCTAAAACTAGAAAGCATTTTGGCTTTATTTGGGTTGTGGTTGATAGAATGATAAAGTCGTCTCATTTCCTACAGGTTAAGACTACTTATGGTGCAAAAGATTATGCTAAATTGTACATTCATGAGTTGGTTAGATTGCATGGGGTGCCTTTATCTATCATTTCATATCGTGGTGCTCAATTCATTTCACACTTTTGGAGGTCCTTCCAAAGAGGTCTTGGTACCAAGGTTAAGCTTAGCATGACCTTTCACCCTCAAACAGATGGCCAAGCTAAAAGAACTATCAAAACTCCTAAGGATATGCTTAGAGCTTGTATTTTGGAGTTTAAAGGTAGTTGGGATGAACATCTTCCACTCATTGAGTTTTCTCACAACAATAGCTATTATTCAAGCATTGGTATGACTCCTTTTGATTCTCTTTATGGTTGGTGTTATAGGTCCCCGGTTGGATGGTCTGAGGTGGGGGAAATGGCTTTTTTAGGTCCGAATTTAGTTATGGAGGCATGGAGAAGATGGGGCTGGCTTTTTTAGGTCCGAATTTAGTTATGGAGGCATGGAGAAGATGGGGCTGATAAGGGAGACATTGAAAACATCCGAAAGTTGACAAAAGTCCTATGCTGATGTGAGGAGAAGGGATCTTGAATTTAAGGTTGATGATTGGGTCTATTTGAAGGTCTCACCCATGAAGGGTGTCCTCCGGTTTGGAAAAAAGGGGAAATTGAGACCAAGGGTTTTGGGCCCTTATAGAGTGTTAAGGAGGATTGGTAAGGTGTCCTATGAGTTAGAGTTACCCAATGATATGAATATGGTTCATCCGGTATTCCATGTGTATATGTTGAGAAAGTGTATGGGTGACCCAAGTGTTATAGTGCCTTTAGATGTTGTGGGTGTTATAGATGACTATTTGACTTATGAGGAGGTTCCGGTAGAAATCATGGATAGATAAGTGAAGAGGTTGAGAAACAAGGATGTAGAATCCATCAAGGTTCTTTGCAGTGACCAATAAGTTGAAAGTGTCACATGGGAAGCTAAAGCGGACATGAAAAAATGATATTCATATCTCTTCCACTCCACTCAAGCCTAAGGTACTAACTTAAGTCCCCTATATGATTACAAGTCTTAAGATTCACACCCTATGTCATTTGTATGCATTCATGTCTATGTTGACAAGTTTATGGTGATTTTGGACACTTATGTTGAGAACATTTGAAATGATGTTTAAAAGCATTTGTTTCATTCACATGTCAGGTTGAAATCATCTTGATTACTTCTCTTATTTATGTTTCTTTGACATTCGGGGAGGAATGTCCCCAAGGGGGAGATATTGAATCGCCCCCAAAATGCCTGAAAATGTGCCTCGGAAATGTCCATAATCGTAATTTCCTCATATCTCAAAACCTGTGTATGATATCAAAACTACGACTTCATATTCGTGATCAGTGGATAACTTAAGTGGGAAGTAGGTATAACCCTTATTTTAGAGAAACCGTAGCGAAAAATAACTTTTCAAAAATTTCGCAAACCAGTGTCTGTCCGCGCCCATGGTGCGACGCGTCAGGGATACGGATTAGTGTTAATTGGCCCTCCATGTTTGTTCCATATTGTGGACCAGACACAGACTAGTTCAAGTTTTTCTTTAGTTTTGATTTCGGCCTAAAGGCCTTGGGGTTTTGGTCCCATTCCCTCTTATGCATAAAAACACATATGTTTAGCCATTTTCAACTCTATATCACTCAATAAACTCTCACAACCCTCTCTAACACTTAACCAAATATTTCATCCAAATTCAAGTAACTCAAGCTTAATTTCGGATCTCAAGAACTATATTCAATACCACTTTGTCGGGGGTGACATGCCCATACTACTGCATTGAGGTGTTGTTCCTCAATCACCTTCCAGGTGGGTGACATGCCTTGGATTCCAAGTAATAGTTTGCTTGGTCTATGAAAGAAATGGTCTCGTTGGTCTATGATAGATATGGTCTCTTTTTACACACGTAATCTATATTTGAAAGGTTATATGATTTATAAGCATGATTTAATTTAAGCATTGATCATGCATGCCATATTGATACTATATTATCCCTTGCCTATGATTCTTCATTTTGATTAAGATAGCTATGTCTTGTTGAATTGCATTGTACGTACTTAGTACATTCAAACGTACTAACACATACTCTATGCCTACGTGATGTTACCATGCAGGAAGTGGAGCTCTTAACGATCGTCCTCCATGTGGCTAGTTTTGGCATCTTGAAGATAAGCTTTTAACGAGTCCTCATGTTCGGGGACACTATCTATGCTACTTAGCTTTTGTTTATTCTTTATGTTGAACTCTTGATACATTGAGGGTGAGCCCAGAAAGTTTCTTGGTCCTCGCTCAAATCTATATTTAGAGGTGTTATTGGACAAGTGATGTAATTATGTTATGATCTTGACTCTTGATTGTTTATGGTTATCAAAGACTTCCCTTAGTCCCTTTATCCTTATTTATATCTATTGTTTTTGTTAGTTTGCTTCTGCGATCGAGGATGTATAATTGATATGCTAGGAGGCGTGTTTGGGGTTCCTTCGGGTTCCCCATTCGTCGTGTCACGTCTAGGCCTAGGCTTGGGTCATGACATTATGAGTAAAGATTGATCCCATAGGAAATATGGAAAAAGATTATCGAGAGTAAAATTTTTAACTTGATAGTCGTTATAAAAATTGGGAGAATTTAATTTGAATAAAAGAATAGAAAATTATAATAATAGCTTCCAATTAAATTTTTATTTATGTCAAGATAACTAGAAGAAACTAGGAATATGTTCCCATAATTTTATTTCTTAGAAAGAATAATGTGTTAGTGATCTATTTCAATTTTTAGAATGCAGAACTGGTAAGTTACGTCCACCTAATTCTTTTGTTCGGCAACTAGGAAAAGTTCACCACACAACTTGGTCAATCTATGGGTTTCGAATTACTAACACTTACCTTGTCCCAGTACAACCATCCCTCTGTCCATTCAGGTTGATAAGATGAGTGTGCTTATATCGAATGTTGTTATCTATCACTTTTCCAATTCATTACCCCTTGGTCCAGCAAGTAAGAATAAGGTGAGTTATAACTTTTGCAACCATTAAAAAGCAATCAAAACAAAGAGATAAATAATACATGCATATAATTTATTCAAGAATCACTTTTTACATTAACTTACTTTGTTAATCCATCATAGTTCCCACAATCCTTGTTATAAAATTTAGCTATTCGCTATTGGAAAAATACAATTAAAATTTATAAAAATAAAATTATTTGTGTTAATCATAAAAATTCAAGAACAATGGTTAAATAATCTTTCAATAATCGAGAATACAAATATAATAAATAGAGAAGAAAATAATAAACCAAAATTCTCAAATCTCCGCGACAACTCTTCCAAAAATTCCAAGCTAAAAAATTCTAAAACCTAGATTGTGGAAAAGTGGTAAAATATGTCTTCTAGGTTAGATGTTAATTGGTTAGTTTGGCTAATTGTGGAAAAAGTATTTTCATGGACTATTTATAGAGGTCGAAAAATAGCCAAGTCCAAAACAAATTTGAATGACTTAAAATTGGAAGAAAATTGGACTCTCCATGTACTACCACCTCAAATTATTTGTTGTCCCCTCAATAAATACCATGTGGAAGCAGTATTGCATTTGCAAGTTGAACAATTCAACCGATATGCATATTATGTGATTTTATTAAATTTGATTCATTAAGAAGATATGCATGTTATATCATTTTATTGAATTTAATACATTCAGTTGCATGCTTGATTTTCCTTCTGCAATCTTTCATTTTTAATTCGTTTACCCCCAAATTTCTTCATTTTCATGCCAATATAATCTTGCAATAAAATAGACATTTTAACACAATTCATAAAATTTATGCTCAAAAAGGATGAACAAAAGATCAAATATGCGGTAAATAATGATCAAATATATTTATTTTTGGCCTCACATCACCCCATCAAGTATATCTTAACTTTTTTTTTTTTGAACATTTATCCTTTTTTTTTTTGGAAACATAGGCAAACAAAAATTCAACCTCTATCTCTTTGATGAGGTCAAAAATACTTTGAAGTCTAATGTTTATGTAACAGCCTGGCCCCACACGTGCATATATTGTCCGCTTTGACCGCCCATACGGCCGCACGGTTTTGTTTCTCCTAGGTTTCCCCAGGAAAAGGCCTATGCACATGTAAGTTCCAGACCACTATATAAAGCCCAGGACTCCCCCTCTTCCAG
>JAOTQR010076684.1:0-12886 GCA_025774065.1 Solanum ossicruentum
CACCTATGGTATTGCAAGTGAATTGTTGGGCTCTCATGCTGTTATGTTCTTGGGAATTGTTGATGGGTTATTGGGGTCTTATTCAAAGGTTTATGCTCTTTTCAATTGTGAAGCCTACTAGAAGGGGTTATGAACTATGCTATATGCTTTACCCTCTAGTGCAAGGCCTATTTCTACACATAGGTGTTATGGAATATGTTGTACACCTTACCCTCATGTAGGAATCAATGCTACTCATTAACTCGTATCCATACATAGGGCTTTTGAACTATGATGTACTCCTTACCCTAGTGTATGATTTGAGGTTATGCGACGTACTCATATAGGCATGTAGGGGTTATAAACATGTTTTACTATTTACCTTTGTGTATGGTTTGATGTTATGCAACGTACTCATACCGGCATGTAGGGGTTATAAACTATATTTTAATCTTTACCCTTGTGTATGGTTTGAGGTTATGCTAGGTACACATATGTAAGGGTCATGACCTATGCTACTTTTACCATCATGTGCTACTCACTTACTCATTTCTAAATATAGGGGTAATTAACTATGTTGTACTCCTTAGCATCGTGTATGATTTGAGGTTAGTCAATGTACACATATGAAGGGGTTATGAACTATGTAGAATGCCTCACCCTCATATGCACACATGTAGGGGTTAGGACTTATGCTACCTTTTACCCTTATATGTTATTCATTATCTCTTGTTTATATGTAGGGGTTATGAATTATGCTATCGCTTTACCATCATGTACTACCCATTGCCTACTAGAAAGAGTTTTGACTCATGCTATATTCCTCTCCCTCTAGTACAAGGTATTTGAATGATCTAAGTATATCTCCTTATTATGTTAAGCAAGTTTTTCAGGTACGATTATTTTCAAGCATGTTTTACATCAAGCATTGTTCATGCATGCCATGTTGCTAAGGTACTATATCTTGCTATGATTATGCATTTTGATTATATTTCCTATCTCTTGTTTCATTGAATCCCACATACTAAGTATATTACAACGTACTAATGCATACTTTATGCCTACATGATATTACCAGTTAGGGACCGGTGTCGCGCTTGAGCATCTCCATCCACGTGGCTAGTACGAATTCACTCAAGCTTGTTGGTGAGTCCTCCATTCCGAGGACGTTGCTTATGATCTCTTACTGTATTCTAAACTACCTTTCTTTTATGTATGTATTGATTATGAGTGTGAGCCCAGTTTCTTGTTTTGGCCCCCGCTCTTATTGTCATTTTAAATTGCTTTTGCAACCAAGAATGTGTAATGATATGCTATGAGGCTTGTTTGGATTCCTTCGGGTTCCCTATTCGCCAGTCATGTCTAGGCTCTAGTCTTGGGTCGTGACAATATGTAATTGTCTCGGTTCATGACATATGCTGAACAACTTAAGGGGGAGAAGCTTAGGAAGAGGAGGAGTGGTGAGTCTAAGAGGGCTCGGTTTGATAAAGGTTTGTAAGGTGCTAAGGGTGGTCATTTCCTACAAAGTCACAAATTCCAAGGCCAAGGGTCCTTTATTGCTCCAAATAAGAGGTTTGCTAATGATGGGGTACCTAACCCAAGGTTCCGAGGTGGCAATAGTGGGATGACTAATCCTAAGTGCTAAATGTGTGTGAGATATCATGGTGTTACATGCTTGAGGGGCTTTAATGCTTGCTATGGTTGTGGTAAAATGAGTCACAAGATTGTTGGTTATCACTATGCTTAAAACAAGGGTAGATATGGTCGTCCTCAAGGAAAAGGTACTAATATGGGTAAAAAGGAAAAAGGAGACCAACAAAGGGGTCCTCCAAGACAAAATCGATTTATGCTCTCCAAGGAGGGCAAGGAGTGGATGAGGTGCCCGATGTTATCACCGGTATGTTAAATGTTTTTTATTAGGATGTGTATGCAAAGATAGGTTAGGGTGCCACTCTTTATTTCATTACTCCTTTTGTTGCCAATAAGCTTATTTTGTATCCAGAATTATTATGTGAACCCTATAAAGTGTCTACCCCCATTGGTGAGTCCATTATTGCTAAAGAGTTTATTGGGATTTTCCCATGTCTATATTGCATAAATTCTTGCCTTGTGATTTAGTCGAACTTGACATGGTGGATTTCGATACTATTCTTGGGATGGATTGGTTACATGCATACCATGCTTCAATTGATTACAAAACCCATAAAGTTAGATTCAAATTCCCTGATGAGCCCGTCCTTGAGTGGGAAAGTTGTAATGTGGTGGTTAAGGGTAGGTTCATTTCTTATCTTAAAGCCCGAAAATTGATTTCTAAGGGTTGCATTTACCATCATATAAATGTTAGGGATATTAAGTCTAAAGTCCTTCCTATTGAGTCGGTTTCGGTGGTCAATGAGTTTCTTGATGTCTTTCTCGATGAGCTTCCCGATGTTCCTCCCTAAAGGGAAATAGACTTTGGTATAAACCTTCTCCCTGATACAAAATCCATTTGCACTCCCCCTTACTGTATAGCCCTGACAGAGTCAAAGGAGTTGATCAATTGAGGGATTTATTGGAGAAAGGTTTCATAAGGCCTTACCTTGGGATGTACCCGTGTTGTTTGTAAGGAAGAAGGATGGTTCCCTTAGGATGTGCATGAACTACCGACTACTTAATAGGTTCACCATAAAGAGCAAGTATCCTCTATCAAAGATAGATGACCTATTTGATCAAGTACAAGGGGATAGTCAATTTTCTAAGATTGATCTTCAGTCCAGATACCACTAAGTGAGGGTGAGGGAGTGTGGCATTCCCAAGATGACCTTTTGGACTAGGTATGGGCCCTTTGAATTTGTGGTAATATCTTTACACTTGACTAATGCACCGACAATATTTATGAATCTCATGAATAGGGTCTTTAAACCCTACCTTGATATGATTGTGGTAGTCTTCATTGATGATATGTTGATTTACTCCCGGAGCGAAGAAGAACATGTGAATCATTTAAGGGTGGCGTTGCAAATATTGAGGGATAAGACGTTGTTTTCTAAATATGATAAATATGAATTTTGGTTGAAAGAGGTTGCATTCCTAGGGCATGTGGTGTCGGGTGATGGGATTAAAGTGGATCCTAAGAAGACGGTGATGATAAGGAATTGGCCTAGTCCCTTGACACCGACAAATATTAGGGGTTTCTTGGGTTTAGTAAGGTATACTAAAGGTTTGTGAATGGTTTTCCTTCACTTGCTTTCCCTTTGATAAAGTTGACCCAAACGAAGGCTAAATTTGTTTAGACCAATGAATGTAAAAAGTGTTTTCAAACTTTAAAAGACAAGCTTATCTCCACTCCTATTTCGGCTTTATTTGAAGGGCTAGAAGGGTTTGTGGTTTATTGTGATGCTTTAAGGATTGGCTTGGGGTGTGTCTATGCAAAATGGCAAGGTTCTAGCATATGCCTCTAGGAAACTAAAGGTGCATGAGCATAATTATCCCACCCATGATCTTGAATTGGCGGCCGTAGTGTTTGCTTTGAAAATAGGGCGTAATTATTTGTATGGCATTCATGTAGATGTATTTACCGACCACAAGAGTCTCCAATATGTGTTCACACAAAAAGATCTTAAATTGAGGCAAAGAAGGTGTTTAGAGCTCCTTAAGAATTATGACATGAGTATGCACTATCATCTCGGCAAAGATAATGTTGTGGCCATTGCTTTGAGTAGAGTGTCGATGGGAAGTGTAGCTTAAATTGATAATGGTATCAAGGAGACAGCTAGAGAAGTTCACTGGTGAACTAGGTTGGGGTTAGGTTGAATGAAGTTGAAAATGGTGGTGTAGTGGTTTCTGATGGTTCCAAATCTTCCTTGATTGAAGAGGTCAACTCAAAACTAGACCATGATCCTGCCCTGCTAGAATTGAAAGCTTTGGTAAAGGATGGTAAAGTAGAGCTTTTATCCCAAGGGGGAGATGGTGCCCTTAGGTACCAAGGTAAACTATGTGTGCCTAATATTTATGACTTAAGGGAGTCGATTTTGAAAGAGGCACATAACTCTTCCTACTCTATTCACCCTGGTTTAACAAAATGTATTGAGACATGAGGGAGGTGTATTGGTGGGGTGGTTTGAAGAGGGATATTGCCAAGTTTGTAGCTGGTTATCACAATTGCGAACAAGTGAAAGACGAACATCAAAGGATTGGGGGTCTAGCCCAAGACATAGAAATTCCTACTTGGAAGTGGGAAGAGATCAACATGGATATTTTGATTGGCTTGCCAAAGATTAGAAAGCAATTTTGATTCTATTTGGGTTATCGTGGATAGAATGAATAAGTCGGCTCACTTTCTATCAGTTAAAGCAACTTATGGTGCGGAGGATCATGCTAAGTAATAGATTCATGAGTTGGTTAAGTTGCACGGGGTGCCGTTGTCCATTATATCGGATCATGGTGCTCAATTCATTTCTCATTTTTGTAGGTCCTTCCTAAACGGTATTTGTACCAAGGTCAAGCTTAGCATGGCTTTTCATCCTCAAATGAATGGCCAAGCCAAAAGGCCAATCCAAACTCTTGAGGATATGCTTAGGGCTTGTGTTTTGGAGCTTAAGGGTGAATGGGATGAACATCCTCCACTTATTTAGTTTGCTTACAACAATAGCTACCACTCTATTATTGGCATGGCTCCCTTTGAAGATTTATATGGTAGGCGTTGTAGATCACCGGTTGGGTGGTTTGATGTTGTCACGACCCAAGCCTAGGGCCTAGATGTGACATGGCGAATGGAGAACCTGAAGGAACCTCATTCAAGCCTCTCAATTTATCGTTACACATCATTGGTCATGGCAGTATGTAAAAGACATAAAACAAGCATAAGGAACAAAGGGGCTGAGGGATAGCTTGCCAAAACATCAACATCAAAGACAAGGAATCATAGCTCATATCATAATTACATAACTTGTCCAACAAACGCCTCTAGATACATATATAGAGCGGGGACCAAGACAAAGTAATTGGGCTCAACCTCATAGTCAAAATAAAAAATAAGAAAGTGTCTCAATACATAGGTAATAACTGTCATAGACTAAGGTCCCCGAAATAGAGGACTCACCAACAAGCTTGGAATAGCACCGACTAGCCACGTGGAGAGGGAGGATGATCAACTTGAGCACCGGTTCCTACATGGTGATATCATGTAGGCAAGAGTATGCATTATTACGTTTCAATGCACTAAGTATGAGGGGTGCAATGCAACAATAGATAAACATCATACTTAAAATGCATACATTAGACAATAGGCATAGTATATCAATATGGCATGTATGATCAATGCATAAGTAGCACATGCTTTAAGTAACTCATGCTCATATAAGATATCATATGTTAGAAGAGACCAAGCTAGAATCCCAACTATGGTTGGGAGATGCCATTCACACCTGGACACCCTAGTGGCAAGGTTCAACACCCCTCACATGGTGGATGCCATTCACACCTGGACACCCTAGTGGCAAGGTATATACCCCTCATATGGTTATCCAGGCTCCTATACCCCCCTCCCCTAATCGGGCATGGTCTAATGCAACATGTTATATAGAACATATGTATCATGTACATAATCTCATTTGATCATCATAACATCAATCATATTATATCTCATCCTTTGGACTTTCAATTACTCAAGAAACCATAGTTGGACATTTTAGCAAACACCTTGGGGTGTGTAATGGGGGCAAAAGACCATGTAATTTGGAGATGAAATCATGCAAGAAAATTTGTAGTAAAACCATCAATCAACACCTTGCAACACCTATAAGACATTCACATCAAAACGTCTCATCAAATACAACATTAGATCCAAGATTTAGAGCTCAAAACATGATAAAACAACCATACTTTTGATAAACTAAAATTACTGTGCAGTAAAGTTCTCAATATACAAGACCCACATGTAAAGTCAACTTTAATTCATGCAATATTAATAAAAAGAGGGTTTAGGAATGGGTGGAAGGACCCAATAGTTCAACACCACATACCTTCTCTTTGGTGAAGTTCTTGGTGAAGGTTGAAGTTGGAGGCTTGAAGCTTGAAGAGAATCCTTAGCTTTGGTTGAGGGTTTTGGGTGTTGAATTTGGGAGTGAAAATAAGTCTGTGTTTTGGTAAGTATTGGGAAATGTTTTGGGAGATATGAGGTTGAAATTTGGCTAAATATAGGTAAAAACACATTCGGGAATACTTAGACCCAATACTTAGAAAAATCTGGACAAACTAGGGAAAACAGTATAGGAAATACTCCTCTCCGCATTGCAGAGAGGTCGTGGACCCTCACTGGAAATTATACCAAGTCAAATTTCATAATTTGATTCCTTTGCTTTAAATTCTAGGTTAGACCATTTTCACCCTATTTTTGACCCCCTGAACAAGAATATTAAGTCCGATTTTTGAAATAACAAACTAATTTTTAGATATATGGAAAGCTAGATACCGGGCACTTTCGAGGCACGTTTTCAGGTACATTTTAGGGTCGTTTCAATATCTTCCCCTTGGGAACATTCATCCCAAATGTATAAGCGACATACAAGATAAGAATAATCATTAACAAATCAGCGCCCAATATGGATGCAACATTACATTTAAAAATCATTTTAAAAATCTCAAATCATCATGATTTGCCAACTTAAACATGAATGCACATGAACGATATAGGGGTTGACATGTAAGACTTGATATCACATATGCGGACTTAGAATTAGTACCTTAAGCTTGAGTACCAAGTAGCACTCTCAACTTGTTGGTTCCTCTAAAGGACCATAATGGATGCTACCTCCTTTTTCCTCAATCTCTTTACTTGCCTTATGAGACCTAAATCAGAATCTCTTCATAACTTAATTTAACCTCGTCAACACCCACAACATCAAGAGGCACAATAACATTAGGGTCACCGACACGTTTTCTCAAAATAGAGACATGGAAAACCAGATGAAATAAATTCATTTCACTAGGAAACTTCAACTCATAAGCAACCTTGCCAACCCTCTTTATCACCTCATAAGGGCGAACATACCTTGGGCTCAATTTCCCTTTTTTACTAAAATGGACCAAACCTTTTATTGGAGAAACATTCAAATAGACCCAATCACCCAGTTGAAATTCTAGGTCTCTTCTTCTTACATCGGCATAGGATTTTTGTCAACTTTGGGTTGTTCTTAAGATTTCCCTAATTGTCTTAACCTTCTCAAGAGCATCTATAATCAGATTCGGTCCCAAAAAGGCCACCTCTCCAACCTCAAACTAATCGACCAGTGATCTACATCATCTCCCAAAAAGAGCCTCAAAAGAAGTCATACCGATGCTAGAATGAAAGCTATTGTTTTAGGCAAACTCTATCAATAGAAGATGGTCATCCCAACTACCTTTAAGCTCCAAGGCACAAGCCATAATCATATGCTCAAGTGATTGAATTGTCCTTTCGGCTTGGCCATCCGTTTGAGGGTGGAAGGTCATACTGAGGTGAACTTTGGTACTAAGACCCCTTTGAAAAGACCTCCAAAAATGTGAAGTGAATTGTGCACCCTGATCCAATATGATGGATAAAGGAACCCCATGTAACCTCACTAACATATGGATATACAACTTTGCAAGCTCCTCAGCCCCGTATGTAGTCTTAACCAGTAGGAAGTGAGCCGATTTCGTCATCCTATCAATTACCACCCATATGGTATCAGAACCTTTTCTACTCTTGGGCAACCCAACCATAAAATCCATGTTAATCACCTCCCACCTTCAAGTGGGAATCTCTATGTCTTGGGTTAGGCCGCCCGTCCTTTGATGTTCGGCTTTGACTTGTTGACACCTATGGCAATGGAAAAAAAATATAGCAATGTCCCTCTTCATGCCTCCCCACTAATACACATCCCTTGAGTCTCTATACATTTTAGTGGAACTGGGGTGGATAGAATAAGAGGAATTATGGGCCTCATCAAGAATTCTCTCCCTCAAACTATGAACACATGGCACACACAACTTAACTTGGTATTTAAGGGGACAATCTCCACCTTGGAAGAAAACCTCTATTTTTCCCTCTTTCACAAAGGCCTTCAACTCAAGCAAGGAGGAGTCTAGATCTTGTTTTGCTATCACCTCATCAACCAAGGAAGATTTAGAACTATCATCAACAATAACACCATTACCCACATCTTCCAACCTCACCCCCAATCTAGACAATCTATGCACCGCCCTAGCCATCTCCCCATGACCTCCATCCACATGGGCTAAGCTACCCATAGACACTTGGCTCAAAGAATCTGCCATAATATTTTCCTTACCCAGATGGTAATGCACACTCATGTCATAGTCCTTAAAGAGTTCTAGCCTTCTTCTTTGTCTCAAGTTAAGATCTTTTTGTGTGAAGACATATTAAAGACTCTTATGACTGGTGAAGACATCAACATACACCCCATACAAATAATTACGCCAAATCTGTAATGCAAACACCACAACGGCCAATTAAAGATCATGGGTAGGGTATTTTCTTCCGTGCACTTTGAGTTGCCTAGAAGCATAAGCTTTGACCTTACTATTTTGCATTAGCAAACAACCCAAATCAACTCTAAATGCATCACAATACACAACAAAACCCTCAAGCCTATCTGGTAGTGACAATATAGGAGCAAACACAAGTCTATCTTTCAATGTTTGGAAGCTCTGCTCACATTCATTGGTCCACTCAAAATTAATCTTCTTTTGAGTCAATTTTTTCATAGGGGAAGCAATGGAGGAGAATCCATCCATAAATCTTCTATAGTAACCCGCAAGGCCCAAGAAACTCCTAATATCCAATAGGGTCAATGGTCTAGGCCAATTTCTAATCGCGTCAGTCTTCTTAGGATCCACCTTTATACCATCCCTCGACACCACATGACCAAAGAATGCAACCTCCTTCAACCAAAATTCACACTTATCATATTTAGCATATAATCTCTTCTCCCGTAATCTTTGCAATATGACCGTCAAATGACCCATATGCTCCACTATACTATGTGAGTAGATCGATATATCATCAGTGAAGACCACAACAAAGGAATCAAGGCAGAGGTTGAAGACCCTATTCATTAGGTCCATGAAGATGGCCGATGCATTAGTCAACCCAAAGGACATCACCACAAATTGATAATGTCCATATCTAGTCCGAAATGTCATTTTGGGGATACCACACTCCCTCACGCTCACTTGATGGTACCCGGACCGAAGATCAATCTTAGAGAAAAAACTAGCCCATTGCAATTGGCCAAACAAATCATCAATCCTTGGAAGAGGGTATATATTCTTTATAGTGACCCTATTGAGTTGTCGACAATCAATGCACATTTCTAAGTGACCCATCCTTCTTTTTCACAAATAACACCAGAGCATCCCAAGGTGATTGACTAGGTCTAATAAATCCCTTTTCCAATAAATCTTTCAATTATTCCTTTAATTCCTTCAACTCTGCTAGGGCCATACGATAAGGGGGAATGGAGATAGGTTGAGTGTCGGCAAGGAGATATATATCAAAATCTATCTCCCTTTTGGGAGGGACACCAGGAATGTCATTTGGGAAGACATCAAGAAACTCACTTACAACCGGAACCGACTCAATGGAAGGGGCCTTGGACTCCACATCTTTAAACTTAAAAAGATGATACAAACACCCCTTGGAGATCAACCTATGAGCTTTAATACATAATATGAACCTACCCCTCACTATCACATCATGACTTTCCCACCAAGGACGGGTTCATTCAAAAATTGAAACTTTGCACTACGGGTTCTACAATCAATAGAAGCATAGTATGCATGAAACCAATCCATCCCAAGAATAACTTTAAAATCAACCATATCTAATTCAACAAGATCTCAAGGTAAGATTTTATGCAAGATGCAAACTGGACAATTTGTATACACCCTCCTAACAACAAGATGCACCAATAGGAGTAGACACCTCATATGATTCATGCAACAACTCCAACTCAACATGGACCTTTTTAGCAACAAAGAGTGTGACAAAGGAAAGGGTGGCACCCAGATTAATCAAAGCATATACATCAAGATCAAAGATTTTCAACATAATAGTAACAACATCGGGGACCTTACCAACCCCTTGCCTCCCATGTAGAGCATAAAACTGGTTGTGCCTTGAGGTACCACCTTGAGGACTATCTCTACCCAATGGAACAATATTTTCACCCTGGGCTTTGCCACGATTTCATGGACAATCCATCCTCTTGTGACCAAGCTTCCCACATTCAAAACATGCATTAGAACCCCTTAAACATGGGCCCTTGTGATTCTTTCCACATCTAGGACACATATCATTAGGAGGCATTCCACCCACACCTTGAGGCCTAGGGAAGTCATTGGCAAACGTCATACTAGTAGCATAAGGAGTGATCTGATGTTCACTCTCCAAAAAGAAAGAGGTCAATATCAGTGATTAGTCTAACCAAAGGTTAGGATCGAATCCACAAGGAATATGGGGCTTGACTATAGAGATCCACTGACAATCATTTCAAGCATCGGTTACTAAAATCTCCAAATAGGGCTTTTCTTTGTAATTCAAGAATAAAAATAAAAACTAAACTAACTATGTAGGAAGACACTCAAATTTAGGGACAACTAGAGATTGTGTTCCCCATGATTCGGTGACTCAATTACCCTAGACAATATAAATTTAATTGGTAGTTCGCTTGCAGGATGGTAACTTAGATTTTTCCAGCCCTCTTGTGAAGGTGAAGGTCGAATTTCACCATGGTGCATGGTCAGCAACCATGGTGTGCCAACTAACCATTACCCATTGTCCTTGTCAACCTCCCCTTGGTCAGTTTTGGATGATTAGATGAGACCACATCATCGAATCCTATCATTTATTTCCCTTTCCTATTCGACAATACCTTGATCAGGATCGGGATAATAAGCAGGGTTTATTGTTGGCCACCACCAAAAAACAATCAAAATGAAGGGAATTAAACAACACATACAAATCCCCAATCAAAGAAATGCACCAAGTCTAGGGTATTTCAAGTCAACTACTCATGGTTCCCACAATCTTAATTATGGGTGCTTAGCTACTCATGGCTAAGGCAAAATCAACAATAATGCAAATAAATGACATAGTTGAGATTTTACCCAAAGCAATGAAGAGAAAGAACACCTTCAAGTTGAAAACCACAAGCTTGGATTAATAGGTACAATGCGGGTTTTCAATTCCCCAAAAGTGGGTCTTCAAATTGAAAAATAAAAATCTACTCTAAACCCTAAAAATGCTCCCTAGAATATTTACAAGTAGGTTTCATTGATAGGTCCCACTAAAAAAAACCATCACATAAAGTATATATTGTGTTTACAAATTTAACCCTAAAAATTACATAGAAAAGATAGTTGGCAGCAGGTATGTCGGACAGGTACGACTTGTAAGGTGACCTACAAGTCGTAGTTGGGGTCTCGTAGTCAGCACTTGGCATTTTGAATTTGATTGTTATGATCCACTGTTATGAGTCGTTGCTCGGCTTACGACTCATATGGTCTTCTCGTAGTCTAGGCCTTCAGTTTTTGGTCCAATATTTTGTCTCTCTTATTCTTGCTACGAGTCCACCTATATGAGTCGTAGTGTAACTTATGACTCCTATGTTGGGCTTGTAGGGTTGACCTCCACTTAGCAGATTTTTGAGTTTTTTGGTCTCTATTTCTTGCTACGACACACCCTACGACTCGTAGCTTGGGCTCCGACTTGTAGGTGAGCTCGTATATCCTATGATTCAACAAAATCAATAATTTTTCTTCAAAATCATGCCAACCTAACTTTTTTGCAAGATCAACACAAAAACACATAAAACCATAAAATGTTACATTAAAAACTCACAAAATCCTTGTTTTGGGCATCAAATGTGTTGTATTTTGACAGCACATCAACACCCTCAACTTAGAATTATTGTTTGTCCTTAAGCGATGACTCAATCTAAGTAGACAATGAGAGATACATAGTAGTTAAACTAATAGCATATACATTATTTACATTAAATCAAGTACTCAACACTAATTTTCAAAACCAGATTGCAAAGCTACTCAGCAAACCAGGACACAATGAATGTGTCCAGCAATCCACAATCACTAGGTCAGTCATATGCTAATTATGCAATGCAAATGCCCTGACAGAAAAGAAGTCCCTCTTTCTCACTCAAACTGCATTAAAAATCAGGGATTCTGCAAGCATTCTCACTCTCACAAATGAAATTCCTGCAAAATGACTAACACCATAAGCTTTCCTCCATATTCAACTTTTGGATTGATGACAAAGTGGATTTGGATTAATTTAGGACTTAATGGCTTATAACGTAGGCTTATAGGGCTTTGGTATGGCATTTTAGGCAAATAGAAACTAAAAGTTATCCTTGAACCATGTTTATCAACAATCTTACCTTTATAACTCAACCCTTAACACTAAATCCGCCCTTATTCTCCTTTTTCAAGCTCTACTCGGGTGCTTTCTTTCTCTTTTTCAGCTGTACCTTACTTTTTTGAACTCATTTTTGCTATTCTCTTCAATCTAAGGCAACATTTCTTTTCTTTTTCAAATCCGGCATATGATTTCTTCATTTCTTTCTTTCTTTCCCAACTAACCACCTCATTTACATTACGTTACCACAATAATGGCCACCCTCCACTTAGGCTTTTAGCCTAAGGTGAAGCACACAATATCTATTTCCCAAACCAGGGCCACTATTTGTAGCCACCCTCAACTTTATGCCTCAATTAAGATTCACATATTCAAGGATAGACCATGGATAATATCAAGGTATTTTATAAAACAAGGCTGAGCTAGCTAGGTATCGAGAAAGAACAGGTACATGAAAAGCTCAAACATTTGGATCAAGGGATCTACTATCACATTTGGTAGGTCATTTAG
>JAOTQR010076685.1:0-12886 GCA_025774065.1 Solanum ossicruentum
TTGGGTACCAGTTCCAAAAAAACCTAGAAGTAAGGATCTGAAAAATAAGAGGGAGATGACGAATGCTGAAGTTGCTCAGAATGCTGCCATTACAGTGAGTTTTTCTATGTTTATATTTTGTTTGCTTTCAAACACTCAGAATGCTTCTTAGATTTCATTTCTTATTTTTTAGAGTTCAGGCTCAAAGGTTGTTGCTGCATTCAAAACAAGTGGAACTGGTAAGTCCTTTTCTATAACGAATCACTGTTCTTGGTTAGACATTCTAGTCCTTTTCTACTGATCATATGCCGTGCCTGATTTGTTTATGAGTAGGTGAAATGCATAACAACGCTTCTTCTACCCATGTTGATAATGCAAGAAGTTGTAACAGTGATTAAGAATGATCCTTTAATTCTAATAACCGTGAACATTGATGTTCAACTCATGTACTTGCTCTAGCTTTTTATGGATCATTGGGCTAAGGATAGAACATTGATGTACTATATTTACTTTAGCTTGAGTGTAACTTCATTGGTCGAAAGCTATTTCAAAGATTAAGAAATTGTAATTGCACTTTAGTTGTTTTTGGAAATCGTGAATTCTATATAACACCTGCAAAATATATAGCCAAGTTGCTTGAATCAATTTCATGTTATACAATATCCTTGTGTAGTTGAGTCTTCAACTCATATTTGAACTCTATTTGTTTTCTTTCAATGCCTTCTTAGTTGCTTCTCTCATAATGATATAGTATTTTTATGGGATTTTTTTATCATAGTATATATCTTGCATGATGAAATATATAATTGCTACATCAACGTCATTATTTTTTTAGAATCTGTCTCACATGAGTCAAGGGACTATCTAAAACAGTTTCTCAATCTTAACGAAAATAGAGGCCTGTGTGCATCTACATACTATACTCTTTAAACTTCACTTTTGAGATTAAATTGGATATGTTACTTTCATTGTCCTATATGAGTTGTCAAGGTGCTATCTTATATTTTAACAATTATATGTGGTATGCATTTTCAAAGACACGTCTATTTTATTGAATGAATACAAAGGTGGCATGCCTTAAATCACAAGTTTATTTACCCATCGTTTTTCTTGAAAAATGATGTGTGTATATATCTACAACCTACTTTGTGTTGGGAGAGCTATTTTTTAATGCATCCAAAGATATTGGATGGAGTCATTTAAGAAATATGGAGAATGTTAGAAGACTTAGCAGTAAATGGATTTTTTTTTCAGTACTAAGTCAATTATAAGTCGAATTTTTTTCTCAATTGATCCGATCGCAATTTGATGCGAGTTTTTTCGATTTTGTTCACCCCAATATAGGGTAAAGAGAATTTAGGTACAACATATTTGGTATATATTTAAAATGTTAGCTTATAATAAAGTTAGTTAAAAGTTACAAATTAGCTAGTCATGATTTTTTTTGTTTATAAATATTTTATGTTCGATCAAATTTTTATCGAAGTAGAAATATTTTAAGTTTGATAAAATTTAAATTTTTGGAGTCATGCAAGAGGAGATGACATCCTTGCATCAGAACCACACATATGAGTTTGTGGAGTTGCCTAAGGGCAAGAGAGCACTTAAGAACAAGTGGGTATACAGATTGAAGTGTCACCAAATTTAGTTTTAGAGTCAAAATCATTTGACACAAATCAATCTAAATATCCACTTAGTGTAATTAAAAATATATATATAAAAAGAATTATAACGGCATAAACATCAATCTAAATATCCACTTAGTGCATTTAAATTTATGGTATGTTTTATATAGTTTCTGAATCTTCAAATTTAATTTAAAAATATCAAATTGATGTAATCTAATGTAACTTTAAAGTTAAAACTAAAAGCAAGCGAAGTCAAATAATATTAGTATTATTAAACAATAAAAAAGTTTAGGCGAGTCTTGCCGTTGATCATCTTTTTCGATGACTTTCACTCGAAAATTGTCAAATTTTAAAATTTTGATTTCATCGCTGAAGCAATTTTTGGAAGTGTATTCTCTGATCACCTTTCTCCTCTTTTTTCTTTGGAGCTCTAAGATCCCAAAATTGATTTTTCTTTTTTAGATTGAATTTTCAACTCCCCTGGATTAAGCTAAAAGGCGCTTCTCCGGTAAAGTGTATACCCGGAGAATCAAAAAGAAAGATGATTCTCCGGAAACTGTCGTTGTTGTAACCTTACCAGAGGCCAAGGTCTCGAAATCGAAAACTAAAGGTAGTACTTAAAATTTATAATCTTTTGATTGCTAATTTTTCCACCTTGGGAGATGTGCTCGATGGGTGTGGTTGTAAATGGGGTGGAGGTTAACAAGCTAATCGGATTCTTATCATAATCGATAACGGTATTGGAGCTTTTTTTTTTACCATAATTGGGGAATTCTTCATATTTGGCTAGAGAGAAACTCAATTTCTTCTAATTTTTTAGTATTCACAATGCAGTCCTAGGCGCTTTAATTTGAGAATTTTGTGAAAGGGGAGAAACAGTGATACGAAAATATTACGTTAACACAAATATTTCTTGTTTTGCAGGAAACTAAAGCATGAGACTGAGGTTCCTTTGCTTGATGAAGGCATTTACAAGATGATCTTTAGTATGTTTTGGAAATTATGAATTTTATATAATACCTGTAAAATATATAACTAAGTTGCTTGAATCAGTTTCATGTTAATGTCTTTGTCGAGTTGAGTCTTTAGAACGTATTTTAACTCTATTTGTTGTCTTTTTTCTGATACTAAATCAAATCAAACAAATTATTAGTCGATTATTTTTCTTGATTTATTTATTTAGTTTTCTATTTGACATGATTTTTTATTCGATTTTGTTCATCCCAGTATAATATAAAGAAAATTTAGGTACAACATATTTTGTATATATTTTAAAATGCTAGCTTATAATAAAGTTAGTAAAAAAATTATAAATTAGTCATGATTTTTTGAAAATGGATGGAGTCATTTAAAAAATATGGAGAATATAATGTGTAAAGAGTTAACCATAAATAAAGTGTTCTTATCCAATACTAAATCAAGTCAAACAAATTATTAGTCAAATATTTTTTTTCTTGATTTTGTTCACCCAGAATAATGTAAAGAGAATTTAGGTACAACATATTTTGTATATATTTAAAATGCTAGCTAATAATAAAGTTAGTAAAAGAATTTATAAATTAGTCATGATATTTCAATTTGTAAATATTTTAGGTTCGATTTCAAAATTTTTTATCAAAGTAGAAATATTTTAGGTTTGATCAAATTTGGGTATTCTTTTAAATATCGGAACTAAGAATTGTATTTAGAACACTTGAACTTAAATTGTATTTATCTAAGAAACTTATAAACTACTGAAATAGTATATCATTTATCATATACTTTCCTCTAAATACCCATCTTTACTATAAAAATTTTGTGTATACAATTTATATATCGTAAAAATAGACATGATAAATAACTTGAAGTAATTTTTTTCTCAACCATGACAATTTTATGTATTCAAGTCACTCTTTTCTTTGCATTTTTCTCCATTTTTACATAACTATTAATGATTATTCCTGATTTGAAGTACTTATTTACATGCATTCATCCAAAATAATAAGACCACCATCTAATAAATGATGCAATAGATTCGAATCACATTTGATATTTAAGAAAGCAGAATTTGAAACGTCCCTTTTGTTAGGTAGTAAAATATATGACTTCTTTATGAAATTAAAGATTCTTTGTTGTAAAAGTTCTTCACTTTTCTCTAGAGTAATTATTTATTTCATTCAAAATCAATGTGTGATATCAAAATTTAAAATCAAATTCAAAGTTAAATTTTAATTTTTTTAAAAAAAGGAAATGCTCTAATCCAAATTGATTATTCAATTTTATCTTCACATATTCCAAATAAGAAGTTTTTTATTTTCTTCGTTAGAAAAAATATAAAATCGAACAAAACTTTATTACAAATAAAAAAATTAAGATAAAAATCAGGCAAAGAAAGTCCAAATTATAAGACTGTTTAAGAATATTTAGCATAATTAAAAACCAAGAAAAAAAATATATAATAGCACAGTAGAAATAGACACAGAATCCCACAATCTTCATCATTGTCAGAAAGTACAAATCTGTCAAGTCAGCCTACGCAACTGTAATAACAAATTTAAGCCAGTAGAAAAGTGTCATCTCAGTTCTGCTTAATTCCAAAATTTTTCTAAAAAAAATTTTTGTGAGTTTGTAGAAGGTGTACACTCAGTTTAGCTTGATCCCAAATATTTTCTAACTACAGATTTTGTAAGTTTGTAGAACCTGAAAGTTTTTGGCTTTTTTTCTTCTTTTTTTTCTTCGTCAGTTCCGCCAGATCTAAAAAATTCTAAGAAAAGTTTAGGCTCTTTTTTCTTCTTCTTCTTCGTCAATTCCGCCTAGCCTAAACAATTTCTAGCAAAAGTTTCTTCTTTGCCTCCTTCTTCTTCTTCTTTGCCTCCTTCTTCTTCTTCTTTGCCATTTATTTTTGCCATTTATTTTGGTAGTCCTACTTTTAGGAAACCCTAAGTTCCTAAATTAGGTTTCTGTGGGTGTTTTTTCTAGGTTTGTGATTTTCTTTTTAGATGGATCCAGGGAAAAATCGCTTCTCCGGTAAAGTTTATACACGGAGAACCAAGAAGATGGGAGCTTCTCCAGCCATCACCACCAGTATAACCTCAGCAGAGATGTTTGAAGTTTCAAAATTAGAAAAGGTATCACCTGAAACTCAGGATCTTTTCATTTCTAATTCTGCCACCTCGGTAGTTGTCCCCGATGGCTATTGCGAGGCTGGGGTTGTAGATGGAGGATACGGTGATGGTGGGGGTGGGGGTAGCCAGCCTAGTGGGGGTGATGAGGTAGCTGCTGTGATTTTTGCAAATGACAACTCCACAGTAATTGGTGGAGTTGTAGAGAGGGAAAAGAGGATCCGAAAGGAGAATAAGTATTATAACAACTCTGAGTTCCTTCTAGCGAAGGGCAGACTACCATATGTAAGACCTTTGGGAAGAAGTAAAAAATTGAAGAACAACAAAGAGGAGAAGAAGCCCTCAGTTTCTCCACGGGTTAGTTGGGTACCAGTTCCAAAAAAACCTAGAAGTAAGGATCTGAAAAATAAGAGGGAGATGACGAATGCTGAAGTTGCTCAGAATGCTGCCATTACAGTGAGTTTTTCTATGTTTATATTTTTTGTTTGCTTTCAAATACTCAGAATGCTTATTTAGTTTTCATTTCTTATTTTTTAGAGTTCAGGCTCAAAGGTTGCTGCTGCATTCAAAACAAGTGGAACTGGTAAGTCCTTTTCTATAACGAATCATTGTTCTGGGTTAGACATTCTAGTCCTTTTCTACTGATCATATGTCGTGCCTGATTTGTTTATGAGTAGGTGAAATGCATAACAGCGCTTCTTCTACCCATGCTGATAATGCTAGAAGTTGTAGCAGTGATTAAGAATGATCCTTTAGTTCTAATAACCGTGAACATTGATGTTCAATTCATGTACTTGCTCTAGTTTTTTATGGATCATTGGGCTAAGGATAGAACATTGATGTACTATATTTACTTTAGCTTGAGTGTAATTTCATTTATCGAAAGCTATTTCAAAGATTAAGAAATTGTAATTTCACTTTAGTTTGTTTTTGGAAATCGTGAATTCTATATAACACCTGTAAAATATATAGCCAAGTTGCTTGAATCAATTTCATGTTATACAATGTCCTTGTGTAGTTGAGTCTTCAACTCATATTTGAACTCTATTTGTTTTCTTTCAATGCCTTCTTAGTTGCTTCTAATAATGATATAGTATTTTTATGGGATTTTCTTTATCATAGTATATATCTTGCATCTACGAGGTAGTGGTAAGGTCTGCGTATGATCTACCCTCCCCAGACCCCACTTGTGGGATACTACTGGGTATGTTGTTGTTGTTGTTTATATATCTTGCATGATGAAATATATAATTGCTACATTGACGTCATTATTTTTTAGAATCCATCTCACATGAGTCAAGGGATTATCTGAAACAGTTTCTCAACTTTAACGAAAATAGATGTCTGTGTACATCTACATACTATCCTCTTTAAACTTCACTTCTGAGATTAAACAGGATATGCTATTTTCATTTTCCTATATGAGTTGCCAAGGTGTTATCTTACATTTCAGCAACTATATGTGGTCTGCATTTTCAAAGACATATCTATTTTATTGAATGAATACAAAGGTGACATGCCTTGAATCACAAGTTTATGTACCCATCATTTTTCTTGAAAAATGATGTTTGTATATATCTAAAACCTATTTGGTCTTGTGAGAGCTAAATTTAATGCATCCAAAAATATTGGATGGAGTCATTTAAAAATATGGAGAATGTTAGAAGAGTTAGCAGAAAATGGATTTTTTTTTTCCAGTGCTAAATCAATTATTAGTCGATTTTTTTCTCAATTGATCCGATTTGCAATTTGATGCGAGTTTTTTTCGATTTTGTTCACAGAGTAAAGAGAATTTAGGTACAACATATTTGGTATATATTTAAAATGTTAGCTTATAATAAAGTTAGTAAAAAAAAATTACAAATTAACTAGTCATGATTTTTCTGTTTATAAATATTTTATGTTCGACCAAATGAATTTTCTGAACTAATAATTGTATTTAGAACACTAGAATTTATAATATATTTAATGATAAAACATATACACTGTTGAAATAGTATATCATTTATCTTATATTTTCCTTTAAATACACATCTCTAGTATAATGATTTTGTGTATAAAATTTCTATATTGTCAAAATAGATGTGATTAATAACATGTAGTAATTTTTCTCCATCATGACAATTTCATGTATTCAAATCATTATTTTCTTTGCATGTCTCACAATTTTTGCATAATTACTAATGATTATTCCCAATTTGAAGTACTTATTTCCATCCATTCATCCAAAATAATAAGATCACCATCGAATAAATGATGCAATAGCTTTGAATCACATTTGATATCTAAGAAAGGGGAATTTGAAACGTCTCCTTTTTGGGGTAATAAAATATATGAATTCTTTATGAAACTAAAGTTTCGTTTATCCGTAAAAAAATCTTTACTTTTCTTCCAAACTAATCACTTATTTTATTCAAAATCAATGCTAGTTATTAAATAATTTTAAAATCTAATTAAGAGCCAAATTTAAATTTTTTTTAAAAAAAAGAAATGCTTTAATCCAAATCTAATATTCAGTATTATCTTCATAAATTCCAGATAAGAAGTATTTTTTCCTTCTTTAGAAAAAAAATAAAATTAATCAAAACTTTATTTTAAATAAAAAATAACAAGGCAAGGAAAGTCCAAATTATAAGACCGTATAAGAGTATTTAGCATAATTTAAAAGCAAAGAAAAAAAGGATACAATAGCACAGAAATCAAGAAATGCACACATAAACAAACAATTTTCATCATTATTGGAAAGTACAAATCCACCAACTCAGCATACGTAATTAAAAAAAATTCAAGCCAGTAGAAAAGTGCAATCTCAGTTCCGCCCGATCTCAAAATTTTTCTAACAAAAGTTTTTATAAGTTTGCAGAAAAGTTGACATTTAGTTCCGCCCGATCCAAAATTTTTCTAACAAAAGTTTTTGTAAGTTTGCTTCTCCTCCTCCTCCTCCACCTCCTCCTTCTTCTTCTGCCATTTCCATCTGTGATTTATTTTTTTGATTTATATTTTTTGGAAGCTCTAAGTTCCCAAATCAGGTATCTGTGATTTTTTTTCAGGTTTACGATTTTTACTTCAGATGGATCCAGGAAAAAACCGTTTCCATGTCAAAGTTTATACCCAAAGAACCAAGAATATGAGTGTTTCTCCAGCCACCACCACCTGTATAACCTCACCAGAGATATCCAAAGTTTTGAAATCTAAAAAGGTACCACCTCAAACTCAGGATCTTTCGATCACTAATTTCGCCTCCTCGAGAGTTGTGCCCGATGGCAGTGGTAGGGTTGAATTTTTAGATGGAGGAGACGATGGTGGTATGGGTAGCCAGCCTAGTGGGGATAATGAGGTAGCTATTCCGATTTCTAGGGTTGACTATAAGGTTAGGATTAGGTTAATTAGATCAATGTCGATTATTGCAATTAAAAATCTTAAAAAGTATGTTAGAGGATGAGCTAGATCATTAGGAGTTTTGTGAAGAAGGTTGAAGCTAAAGAGAAGCTCCGTAGTCTTGTTTTGGTTTGTGCTCATGAGAATATCACTAGTAGTCCTTTAGTTCGGTCGCCTAGTGTTGCAGCTATTGCAAATAACAATCTCACAATAATTGGTGGAGTTGTAGAAAGAGGGAAGAGGATCTGAAAGGAGAATAAGAATTATAGTAACTCTGAGTTCCTTCTTATGAAGGACAGACTACCTTATGAAAGACCTTAGGGAAGTAATAAAAGATCAAAAAATAACAAAAAGGAAAAAAAACCCTCAGTTTCTCCTCAGGTTAGTGGGATACCAATTTCAAAAAATCCTAGGGATAAGGATTTGAAAAGTAAGAGGAAGATGATGAATGAAGAAATAAGAAAACATTACTGAAGATCTTGAGAATTTACCTTCAGAAAATTCTCCTGCATTTGTTCAGATCGTTTGAAGAGGGCCGTGAGAAAATTGACATAGAAAATCTATGGGAGCTGGATAGATTTGTGAAAAACTACAACAAGTGCAGCAAGAGGGAAATTGAAATTGTTCAGAATGCTCCCATTACGGTGAGTTTTTCTATGTTCATATTTCTGTTTGCTTTCATATTCCTAGTTAATCTAGTGCTAGTTAGTTTTAGCTTTACAATTTGTAGAGTTTTGGCTCAATGGTTGTTGCTGCATTCAAAGCAAGTGGAATTGGTATGTCTTTTTCTATAATGAATCATTGTTCTGAGTTATGCATTCTAGTCCTTTTATATTGATCGATAATATGCGTGTCTGATTTATCTATGAGTAGGTGAAATGTATCTCAGTGCTTCTTCAACCCATGTCGATAATGCAAGAAGTTGTAGCAGTGATTAAGAATGATCCTCTAGTTCTAATAACCATGAACATTGATAGTCAACTCATATACTTACTCTAGGTGTTTATGGATCATTGGTATAAGGATAGAACATTGATGTACAATATTTACTTTAGCTTGTGTGTAATTTCATTTGTCGAAAGCTATTTCAAAGAATAAGAAATTGTAATTGCACTTTAGTTTGTTTTTCAAAATCATGAATTCTATATAACACTTGTAAAATGTATAGCCAAGTTGCTTGAATCAGTTCCATGTTATACATTGTCCTTGAGGAGTTGTGTCTTCAATTCATACTTGAACTCTATTTGTTTTCTTTCAATGCCTTCTTGGTTGATTGTCTCATATGTTGGAAATTTGAGAGAGAACGACAACACAAATTTTACTCATTACTCAATACTCAATACTTATAAGTAGAAGAGAAGCGGAGGAAAGATGATTTTCTATTCAACTTTGGCATACCCAAAATGACTGGATTCTATGACTATTTATAGGTGAATTCATCCATGTATCTGGCGTAGTATACATGAATACACCTAACTAGACTTAATCTAGACTTTTTCACCAATTCATGCATCTCTTAATACATTAATCTACTAATTCATAAACTAAATTAAATATGATATGAACACACTAAATAATGTGAACAAGCTTATTTTTTCAACATCATAATGATAGAGTGTCCTTATGGGATTCTTCGTATCATAGTATATATCTTGCATGATGAAATATATAATTGATAGTTGATACATCTATGTCATTTTTTTTAGAATTCGTCTCATATGACTCAAGGGTCTATCTAAAATAGTTTCTCAACTTTGACGAAAGTTATAAGTTCTACATACATGCTCAAACTAACTATATATCATCTCTAAACTCCACTTGTGAGGTTAAGCTGGATATGTTATTTTCATTATCCTATTTAAGTGGCCAAGGTGTAATCGTACATTTCAGTAACTATATGCAATTTGCATCTTCAAAGACACGTCTATTTCATTGGATAAATGCAAAGGTGAAATGTCGTAAATCACAAGTTTATTTACCCATCATTTTCTTGAAAAATGTTAGTGTGTATATATCTAAAACCTACTTTGCGTTTGAAGAGCTAAATTTAATGCATCCAAAAATGGATGGAGTCATTTAATAAACATGTTGGATATAATGTTTGAAGAGTTAGCAATAAATGGAGTGTTCTTTTCCGAAACTAATCAAGTCAAACAAATTATTAGTCGAATTTTTTTCTCAATTTTATTCACCCGGTATAATGTAAAGAAAATTCAGTTACAACATATTTACTTTATATTTAAAATGCTAGCTTATAATAAAGTTAGTAAAAAAAATTCTAAATTAGTGATGATCTTTCAGTTTATAAATAATTTAGTTTAGATCAATTTTTTAATCAAAGTTGAAATATTTTAGGTTTGATCAGATTTAAATTTTTGTTTAAATATAGGAACTAAGAATTGCATTTAGCACACTTGAACTTAAACTATATTTATTTGTAAAAATATATAAACTACTGAAATAGTATATCATTTATCATATACTTTCCTCTAAATATCCATCTCTACTATAAAGATTTTATGTATACAATTTCTATATTGTAAAAATAGATTTGATAAATAACATGTAGTCATTTTTTTTCTTCACTATGACAATTTTAGGTATTCAGGTCGCTCTTTTCGTTGCATTTTTCTCAATTTTTATAGTACTATTACTGATTATTCCTGCGTTGAAGTAATTATTTTCATCCATTTATCCAAAATAATAAGACCACCATCTAACAAATGACACAATAGCTTTGAATCACATTAGATACCTAAGAAATTAGAATTTGAGACGTCTCCTTTGTTGGGTAGTAAAATATATGACTTCTTTATGAAATTAAAGATTCTTTGTCCATAAAAATTCTTCGCTTTTCTCCAGATTAATTATTTATTTCATTGTGTTATCAAATTTTAAAGTTCAATTCAGAGTGAAATTTCAATTTTTAAAAAAAAAGAAATACTCTAATCCAAATCTATTATTCAGTTTTATGTTACAGCCTTAGAACTCAAGCTAAGTGTCGTACGGCGCTAGTCGATTTGCTTGCGGAATTTACTTGATATGGCAAACGCTAGTAAGCCTTGTTGCCTAAGATCGTACTAAGGGGATGTTGGTTTTGCAAACAAAGAAAGCTTTGAAGGAAGTTGGCTTTTATTGCCTTTGAGAACGCTATACAATTGCTTGTGAATACAAGATTTATGGATGTGTTACAATTACAAATGACTAGCCTATTTATACAAGTTTTTTAGGACTATTGCTCTAGTGAAAATGGTCGTTGCTACTGCGAAAGTGATCGTTGCTACAGTACCCATAACCGTCGCTACAGTACCATAGTTGTTGCTACAGTGACGGAAGTTTCTAGTTGTTGCTTCAGTGCTCCAACAGTACTGCTACAGTGCTGCTACAGTACTGGGCAGTTTCGAAGCCCTGCCGGACAACGCGAACACGTTCTTGCGCAATTTTGGGGCGAAATTTGGGCGGGAAATGTCATGCTCCCCCACCCAGGATTGTGATGACCTCGGCGCAATGCTGTCGTAGGGACTCCTACACCTGAGGTGTGTTGCTGTAGCTGGTTGTGCTTCCTCCCTCTCTTCTTGCATTTCTTCTAGTGTCTTCCCTTCTTAACGGGCGTGGAATATGATAGTGGCAGCTTATCCTGGAACACCTCCATAAGTCGTATGGCCGACAACTGCAGTTGCCTCTCCGAATTGGGCATTGGCACCAGACAAGGTGTCTTCCCCAAAATCAAGAATTGTTTGTGATAGGGGCCCATCGTCATAGGGTACGTCTAGAAGAACTCTTGCCCAAGTACTACGTCGAAGAGGTCATTTGGGGCGACATGAAAGTTTGTCTTTCCATGCCACTCTCCTGGTGCAATTTTGACTCCCCGAGATATGTCATAGACGGGAGTCATGGGGGCATTGACCGTCTTAAGTTGCGTATTGCTCGGACAATATTTTTAGCCCCAACTTGGCTACTACAGACTTAGTCACGACATTGGTCTTAGCGCCTGTATCGACCAAGGAACGAGTGGGTCGGCCATTGATCATTATGTTCACATATTTTTCCCGAAATTGTTTTGGCTTCTCCGGTTGTTGCATGGCTACACTACACAGACTAATCATGCCAACCTGCGCCTTTCCCGAATTGTCAGTTGACTCGGGCGCCTTATCCTTCGCCTTCTACTCCTTTAGCAACATGGCGCCAAGGCTTTTCAATTTGCGGCACCGTTCAATTCGGTACGATCCCGCACACAGGGGACACTCGGGCTCTTTCTGGGGCTAAGCCTTGCCTTCATCGCTGCTTCGTCCAAACCTCCTGTTATCAGGCTTACCGGGGTCATGGTCCCAAGAATCTTGGCGTGTTATAGATGCCCATGCAGCATCTGGTGACGTCCCATACCGTCCCAGTCCTGTCCGTCCAGATAGCGTACCGACTGGTTTCGTGCTACCTTTCGAATCCTCTCTCGGGTCTCTGACTCGTTCATGCTATCGAACATCTATCAAAGTATCTGCTTGCATGATGACTTCATTGCAAGTGGAAATATGTCGTTGTTCAAGCTCCGTTCTAGCCCAATCTTGCAATCCGTCCATGAAGTAGAACAACATGTCCCTTTCGGTGAGGTCGGGAATCTGATGTGTGAGGGTAGTGAATTCCTTTATGTAGGCTTTTATTGTCACAGCCCGACCCCGGGACCGTGACTAGTGCCGATTAGGCACTGTTATGCATACAAACCCACGCGACGACGTGAACAATTCTACAGAAAATTCGGCAGAGTTTCCTTTGTTTTAGTGACTAACCCACCTGCAAGGAAACTCA
>JAOTQR010076686.1:0-46098 GCA_025774065.1 Solanum ossicruentum
ATAAGTAAACAATTGGATTGGTTCAATTGCATGGTGCCGACGAAATCGAGTGCTAATTCCCATTTTATTGAATTAACTGGACTCACCCTCATAGTCAATACATAATCAAAAGAAAAGTAGTCTTAATACATAGCCAAAGATCATAATCCATGTCCTCGAAATGTATGACTCATCAATAAGCTTGTAGGACAATCGAACTAGCCACGTGGAGGAGGAGGATGATAAACCAATGCTCTGGTTCCTACATAGTGACATCATATAGGCATAGAGAATGCGTTAGTACGTTTGAATATACTAAGTATGTAGGATGCAATGCAACAAGAGATAGGAAACATAAGCAAAATGCATAATAATAAGCAATGAATAGCATACTAACAATATGACATGTATGAATGATACTTGAAGTAAAATATGCTTATATAGAACTTAACATATATTTGAGAAGAGACCATTAAACTATTGGTGGATCGTCATACCCTACTAACCTTGTTGATTGAGGTACAAACCCTATCAATAGGTTGGTGATTGTCGCACTCTACTACCCGTGGTGTCGGAGTACAAACCCTCCTATAGGTTGGTGGATCGTCGCACCCTACCACCCATGGTGCTAGAGTACAAACCCTCTGATAGGTTGATGGTTACAGACCCCTTACAAGGTTGATGGATACGAACCCCCAACAAGGTTACCCAGCGCGCAATCCCCAAATAGGGCATGTTCACATTCCAACACTACATAGAGAATACCATGTGTGTACATTCATTCCATCATTATTTCATCATCATATAGTCATTCAACTCATAAGATATGCAGAGGATCCTCAATTTCTCAAGAAGCCATAACCAGACATTTTATGAAATACTTAGAGGGTATGTAGTTCTAGTGTAAAACCATGCAATGCAAAAGTGAAATCATGCTAGAAAATTCAATGTAAATCCTTGAATAGATAGTTGGTGACACCCTTATAAGCAATATACAATAGAACACTTCATCAAATCTTACAATAGACTTTGGTTTCATAGCTCAAAACATAGCAAAACAGTCACAATTTCATAAACCCCAACATAGTGTGCAATGATTTCATAATAAATAAGACCCATCAGTAAATCATCTTTAAATCATGGAAATTAGGGTGAAAGGAGACTTGGGCATCTTGGGTGAAAGGAGACTGGTGAAAGGAACCCATGAAAGAAACCCATATACCTTAGCTTGGAGATGAACTTGGTGAAGATTGAAGATAGAGACTTAAAGCTTAAGTGAAATTCTTAAGAATCCAGAAATGGTTTTGAGACTTGAGTTTAGGAGTAAAATATTTGGCTAAGTGTTTGAATAAGTATTGGAGAATGTTTAGAATGATATGAGGGTGAAACATGTTGAGTATAGGTACTTTCATGTTTGGGAAAACTTAATCCTAAGACTTAAAAGTCAAAAATCTGCTTATAAAAACATACCAATGCGCGTCGCGAAAGAGACGTGGAAAGAACACTAGAAATTGCCTTTTTCAGAATTTTTAATTTTGATACTATTACTCTAAAATCAAGGTTAGATCCATTTTCCACTCAATTTGACACTTGAACAAGAATAAAAAGTCGGATTTTTGATATCACACATAGACTTTGAGATATATGGAAGTTACGATTTCAAGCACTTCCGAGGCACATTTTCGGGAACTTTTTGGGTTGTTACAATATCTCCCCCTTGGGAACATTCGTCCCTAGCTGTCAAAGGGACGTATATGAGAGACATAAACATGACAATTTCAGCCAACATAGAGATGCAACAATGCACTTAAACATCATTTCAAAAATCTCATCATAAGTGTAAAATCATGAAGTACTTGTCAATTTAAACATGAACATATGCAATGACATGAGGGCTTAACTTCAGACTTGAGATCATATAACAGACTAAAATCAATACCTTAGGCTTGAGTGGAGTGGAAAAGTTGAGGATATTGCTTTTGCATGTCCGTTTTGGCCTCCGAAGTAGCACTTTCCACTTGTTAATTTCTCCAAAGGACCTTAACAGAAGTCACCTCTTTGTTTCTCAACCTCTTCACTTTCCTATCCAAAATCTGGATAGGAACCTATTCATATGTAAAATTGTCTTCAACCACACCCACAACATCAAGAGGCACAATAGCATTTGGATCATCCACACATTTCCTCAACATAGACACATGAAACACCAGATGAACCAAATTTATTTCTCTTGGCAATTCCAACTCATAAGCTACCTTGCCAACCCTTCTCATCACCCTATAAGGACCCACATATCTTGGTCTCCACTTGCCCTTCTTAAAAAAATGGACCACACCCTTCATGGTTGACACCTTCAAATAAACACAATCACCAACTCGGAATTCAAGATCACTTTTCTTCACATCAGCATATGACTTTTGGTGACTTTAGTCTGTCTTCAACCTTTCTCTAATCATCCTAACCTTTTCAACAGCTTCCATAACAATATTTGGTCCTAACAAGGCCACCTCACCAACCTCAAACCACCCCACTGGTGATCTACAATGTCTACTATAGAGAGCCTCAAAAGGAGTCTTACCGATGCTAGAATGATAGCTATTGTTGTAGGCAAACTCAATCAACGGAAGATGATCATCCCAACTATCTTTAAGCTCCAACATACAAGCTCTATGCATATACTTAAAGGTTTATATGGTCCTTTCGTCTTGGCCATCCATTTGAGGGTGGAAGGCTGTAGAAAGCTTAACTCTAGGACCAAGACCCCTTTAGAAAGATCTCCATACTGTGAAGTATTTTGAGCTCCACGATCCGATATGATGGATAAAGGAACCCCATGCAATCTCACCAAGTCATGGATGTACAACCTGTCATACTCTTCAGCCCCATATGTGGTCTTAACTAGTAGAAAATGAGCTGATTTTGTCATCCTATCAACAACAACCCAAATGGAGTCAAAACCTTTTCTAGTCTTGGGCAACCCAACCATAAAATCCATATTAATCACCTCCCACTTCCAAGTAGAAATCTCTATATCTGGGGTTAGGCCTCCCGGCTATTGATGCTCGGCTTTGACTTGTTGATAACTATGACAACCGAAAATAAATTTGGCAATGTCCCTTTTCATTTCTCTGCACCAATACACCTCTCTCAAGTCTCTATACATTTTGCCGAAACCAAGGTGGATAGAATAAGAAGAGTTATGGGCCTCATCAAGAATCATTTCTATCAAGCCATCAACATACGGTACACACAAGCTACATTGGACCTAAGGGCACCATCTCCCCTTGGGAGAAAACCTCCACCTTTCCCTCTTTTACCAAGGACTTCAATTTTACCAAGAAAGGATCAAGTTCTTGTTTTTCCATCACCTCATCAACCAACGAAACCTAGAACCATCCACAACAACAATAAAACTCCTACCAACCACCTCCAATCTTACCCCCAATCTAGCCAACCAATGCACTTCCCTAGCCATCTCCTCCTCACCACCATCCATATGAGCTAGCCTACCCATGGACACTGTACTCAAGGCATCTACCACCATATTTGCCTGACTCAGATGATCATGCACACTCATATCATAATCTTTAAGAAGTTCTAGCCACCTTCTTTATCTAAAGTTGAGATCTTTTGAGTAAATACATATTGGAGGCTCTTATGATCGGTGAAAACATCAATATACACCCCATACAAATACTATCGCCAAATTTTCAAAGCAAATACTATGGCAGCCAATTCAAGATCATGAGTAGGATAGTTCTTTTCATGCACTTTGAGTTGCCTAGAAGCATAGGCTACCACCTTGCCATTTTTCATTAGCACACAACCCAAATCAACTCTAGAAGCATCACAATAGACAACAAATCCCTTAAACTCATCCGGTAGTGACAATTTAGGAGCGGACACAAGTTTATCCTTTAATGTTTGGAAGCTCCTCTCACATTCATCGGTTCACACAAACTTAGCCTTCTTTTAAGTCAATTTTGTCATAGGGGAAGCAATAGAAGAGAATGCATTCACAAACCTCCAATAATAGCTCGCTAATCCCAAGAAGCTCCTAATGTCTAATAGGGTCAATGGTCTAGGCCAATTGCTAATCACATCGGTCTTCTTGGGATCCACCTTAATACCGTCCCAGAACACCACATGTCCTAGGAAGGCAACCTCCCTTAACCAAAATTCACACTTTTCATATTTAGCATATAATTTCTCCTCCCTCAATTTTTGTAACACAACACTCGGATGAGCCTATGCTCCTCCTCACCACAAGAATAGATCAAAATATCATCAGTGAATGCCACAACAAAAGTATCAAGGTAGGGTTTGAAGACCCTATTCATAAGGTCCATGGAGATGGTTGGTGCTTTGATTAACCCAAAAGACATCACAACAAGCTCATAATGCCCATATCTAGTCCATAAGGCTGTCTTGGGAATATACACTCCCTCACCTTCACTTGATGATACCCGAACTGAAGATCAATCATAGAGAAATGGCTAGCCCCTTCCAATTGGTCAAACAAATTGTCAATCCTTGGAAGAGGATACCTGCTCTTGATGGTGACCCTATTGAGTTATCGGTAGTAAATACAGATCCTAAGGGACCCATCCTTCTTTTTCATAAATAACATTGCTACACCCTAAGGTGATTGGCTAGGCCTAATGAACCCCTTCTCTAACAAGTCCCCCAATTGCTCCTGTAACACCTTCAACTCCATCAGAGTTATACAGTAAGGGGGAATAGAAATCAATTGAGTATTGAGGAGGAGGTCTATACCAAAATTTATTTCCCTTTTAGGAGGAACACCAGGAAGGTCATTTTGGAAGACATCAAGAAATGCATTTACAACCAGAACTGACTTTATGGGAAGGACTTTAGAGTTAACATCCCTAACCCTCATAAGATGATAAAGATACCCTTTAGAGATCAACTTACGGGCTTTAATGCAAGAGATGAATCTTCCCTTGACCACCACATCTTGACTCTCCTACTCAAGGATGGGTTCATTTGGGAATTGGAATTTGACTCTACGAGTTCTACAAGAAATAGAAGCATAGTATACATGCAACCAATCCATCCTAAGTATAATACAAAAATCAACAATGTCTAACTCATTAAGATCACAAGGCAATATTGTATGCAAGATGCAAATAGGAAAACATCTATAAACTTTTCTAGCAACAATAGATTCACCAATATGAGTAGACACCTCATATGACTCATGCAATAACTCGGGGTTAACATGGAACTTTTTGGTAACAAATGGGGTAACAAAAGAAAGAGTGGCACCCAAATCAATCAATGCATACACATCAAAGTCAAAGATTTTTGACATACTGATAACGACATCGGGGACCTCATCTACCCCTTGCCTTCCATGAAAAGCATAAAATTGATTTTTCCTTGGGGCACCATCTTGTTGGCGACCTCTCCCCAAAAGAACCGCATTAGCACCTTGTGGACGAACCTCCTTGCCTTTGTTGCAATTTCAAGGCCAATCCGTCTTTTTGCGACCCACTTCCCCACATCCAAAGAATACATTAGCATCTCTCAAGTATGGGCCTTTATACCCCTTACCACACCTTAGACACACCTCATTAGGAATCACAACACCAACACTTTGGGTCCTTGGGAAGTCATTGGCAAATCCCCTATTAGAAACATGAGAAGACCCTTGGCCTTAGTGGATTCGGCCACCATTTTGGAACTTACCCTCGAAAAGGGCTCTCTTAGCCTCATGACCGCTCCTCTTCCTCAATTTCTCACCTTCTATTTGCTCGGCATAGGTCATCAAATGAGGCAAGTCCATGTCGCTAATCAGCATGGTTGACCGGAACTCCTCACTAACCAAGTCAGACACACCCAACAAAAATTTGTTCATCCTAAATCGTGAGTCGGCCATCAAATGTGGAGAATATTTTGAAAGTTGGTTGAACTTGAGGGCATACTCCCTCACACTCATGGACCCTTATCTCAAATTCATAAATTCCACCAACTTAGCATCCCTAAGTTCAAGGGAGAAGAATCGGTTAAGGAAGACCACCTTGAAATCCTCCCAAAGCACCACATAGTTGACTCCCTTCTCCTTCTTCCATTGTTTGTACCATATTTGTGCAATCCCTTTGAGTTGGTAAGCCACAAGTCCACCTTATCCTCTAGCCTCACACCCATAATAGATAAAATCTTGTGAACCTCATCAATGAATTCTTCAAGGTCCTTACTCGGCTTTGACGAATGAAATTCCAGGGGATTCATTCACATGAAGTCTCTCACCTAAGAGGCTGGTGTAGGAGCATAAGCAGCTTGGGCCCCTTGATTAGCCACCACTTGTGCAGGCAAAGTGAGAGCATCCCTAAGCTCTCCAGTAGCCAGTTGCTCCTCGGGTGTGCGGGCTTGTCTCCTTCTCATGTTAGGCATGATCTATTATAGAAAAGAACAAGCATTAGGGAAGGAAATCTTACTTCAACTTTATAGCACGATTTAGAACATGAACAAAGGAAACAATTCCTAAAACGTCTCATAGCCTCCTACTCATAGTTGTGGTGCATAACATAAGCATGAATAAGATTCAAATCAATGCGGTGTGTTAGTCTCCGAGGATCTAACAACCTAGTGCTCTGATACCATCTTTGTCATGAACCAAGCTTAAGGCCTAGACATGACAGGAGAATGGGGAACCCAAAAACAAGCCTCACAACATATCATTACACATCCTTGGTCGCAGAAGCAATTAAAATGACAATGAGAAATAAACATAAACAAGGGAATTGGGACTAAGGATAAACCTTCACATCACAACATCAAGAAACAAGAGAGTCAAGACTCATAACATAGATACATAACATGACCAACAATACCTCTACTACATAGATAAGAGCAGGGGCCAAGATAAGCAACTGAACTCACCCTCATAGCCTATATAGAACCAAAAGAAAGGTAGTTTTAAAACATAGCAAAAGATTATAAGCCACGTCTCCAAAATGGAGGACTCACCAATAAGCTTGTACGATAATCGAACTAGCCACGTTGAGGAGGAGGATGATCAAGCGGTGCTCCAATTCCTACATGGTGACTTCATGTAGGCATAGAGTATGCATTAGTATATTTGAATGTACTTGTATGTAGGATGCAATACCACAAGAGATAGGAAATATAAGCAAAATGCGTAATCATAAGCAATGAATAACAAACTAAAAATATGACATTTATGAATGATACTTAAAGTAAAATATTCTTATATAGAACATAAAATATGTGTGAGAAATGACCATTAAACTATTGGTGGATCATCATACCCTACCATCCTTTGGTCTTGAGGTACGAACCTCATCAATAGGTTGGTGGATCATCGTACGCTACCACTCATGGTGCCAAAGTAGGAACCCTTGATAGGTTGGTGGATCATCATATCCTACCTCCTGTGATGCTAGATTATAAACCCCACGATAGGTTGATAAGTACAAACCCTCAACAAGGTTGATTGCTATGAACACCTAACAAGGTTACCCGACGTGCAACCCCCGAGTAGAGCATGGTAACATTCCAGCACTACATAGAAAGTACCATATACACACATTCATTCCATCATTATTTCATTATCCTTTAAGCATCATTTCATTATCTATAGTCATCCAACTCATAAGATATGCATTGGACCCTTAATCCCTCAACAAGACATAACCAGACATTTAAAAAAATTCTTAGAGGGTGTGTAGTACTAGCGTAAAACCATGCAATTCAAGAGTGAAATTATTCTAGAAAATTCGATGTAAAACCTTCAATAGTTACTTTGTAATACCCTCACGTAACATACAACAAAACCCTTCATCAAATCTTACAATAGACCATGGTTTCATAGCTCAAAACATAGCAAAATAGTCACAATATCATAAACCCCAGCATAGTGTGCAGATATTTTCATAATAAATAAGGCCCATGAGTGAATCATCTTTAAATCATGCAAATTAGGGTAAAAGGAGACTTGGGCATCATGGGTGAAGGAACCCATTAAAGAAACCCACATAGCTTAGCATGGAGATGAACTTAATGAAGATTGAAGATGAATACTTGAAGCCTGAGTGCAATTCATAAGAATTCAAAAATGGTTTTGAGACTTGAGTTTAGGAGTAAAATATTTCGCGAAGTGTTTGAATGAGTATTCGGGAATGTTTAGAATGATATGAGGGTGAAAAATGGCTAAGTATAGGTACTTTGACATTTGGGAACACTTAAGCCTAAGACTTACAAGTCTTGGACCTCGAGACCGAAGTCAAAAATTTGTATAGAAAAACATACCAGTGCGCGTCGCGAAGGCGGTGCGTAAATAACACTAGAAATTATATTTTTAGGAATTTCAAATTTTGATATGGTTTCTCTAAAGTCATTGTTAGACCCATTATCAACTTAATTTGACCCCCTGAATAAGAATATTAAGTCGAATTTACGATATCATGCACGGATTTTGAGATATATAGAGATTACGATTTTGAGCACTTTCGAGCCACATTTTCAGGCACTTTTTGGAGTCATTACATGAACATTGATTTTGATGAAGTTTATGATGTGGAATAAGCCCCAATTATTATGATGATTATATTTTTAATCAAGTTTGATTATGACAAGAATGTGATCACATAATGTCTATGATATGGCTCTTTAAGTAATGATGGGTGTTTACACCAAATGTATAAGTATTAAGGAGGTATTCTTATGTATGAAAGTATGACATGAAGTATAATTTGACTTTTTAGCTCAAGTATGCATGATTATGAAGTATATTTGGCTTTTAAGCCTAAGTATGCATTGTTATGATTTAACAAGACTTATGTCTCTTTTACAAGCATGTATATGTATATGAAATCTCGCGGGGTGATGACTTAGCACCAAAAAGCTTCTGTGAGGGAAGATATCCCCAATGTCCCTTATATAAATCCTCAAGTCTCATAACTATGTGTTTATCATAGGTTCATGTTTATACCACTTTTAAGGGTTGATTATGTTAAGGATCTACCTTTGGCAAGTAGGTCACCTCTTTATCCATTGTGAGGAAGATGACGAAGTTCCAGCTTATAGCTCACATGGTCTTATGTTAGTTGGCGTCCCATCCCTATTATGTACAAAGTATTTTGGCATTCATGCATCATGGATTTCAAAGCATATTGATATATTATTCATTCTTTTATACTTCTTTTTATATATGTGCCCTTGTCATCTAACATTGAATGCAGGTTTAATGAGTTCATATGCATTATATGGCTGCATACTTAGTACATTTAAACATACTGACTCATACTCTTTTCTTACATCATCTAACCATGTAGAGACTAGAGACTATTTTCATCCACCTCTTGATAGTTAGCTTTGATTGTGAAGAATTGCTTGTGGTGAGTCCTATCATTCAAGGATAAGAAATCTACTATCTACCTACTATGCTATTTTCCCTTATGTCTTTACTTTGAGGGTGATCCTGGGACATGTCTTTGCCCCCTTCCTCTTCTATGACTTAGAGGCATTATTGGATAACATGTAAACATTATGTACGGATTTGTGTTATGGTATGCTATTTGTGTACGAAGATTATGATTATTGTTATGTATTGAATGTTGATGAGATGATGATATGTTCATGATGAGATATGGAATGTGGAATGTCTTAAGTCATTTCTATCCCTATAGCGTGATTCATACTAACCTGCCCCTTAGTTCTTATGTGCTATGTGTTATGTCAATCCATGCAAATCTCTATCCCTATGATATCCCCATTGTATGTGTCATACTTTCTCATCCCTTAGAACTATGCACTTAATGTCATATTGTGCACCTTTGAACCGATGATGTGTATATGGAAGCTATGAGGCTTATTTGGGGACTCTAAAGTACCCATCTGCCATGTCAATCTTATGCCCTAGGCTGGAGTCATGACAAGCTTGGTATAAGCGCACTCGATTTATAAATGATCCTCGGAGTCCAACATGCCCCATCAATAAGAGTCATATTCATGGGTGTGAAGTGTAGCATACCTATTAATGGGAGGATATGATGGCGTTTTAGGTATTTTCTTACTTCTTTATGTCTTATGTCATGCTTTGGACCGTGTCTTATGACTTTCTTATGACGATATCCTCGATCCCTTATGGAAGAAGCCTCCATGAAAAGCCCCTCTAAAAAGGCAAGCCCTGCTTAAAGAGGACCAAGTCCCTCAAGAGCCTATAGGAGAGTCGATTACTCAAGATGAATTCTAGACTGCCTTTGGCATGCTTGCCCAAGTGTTGACCAATGAGGCTAGGTAGGACAATCCTCTTCCCCATGCTCCCACTCTGGCTGTAAGAGTGAGAGATTTCACCCAGATGAATGATGTGTTGTTAAAATACATCTCTTTTCATGCTTAAAACATAGAATTTTATGTGATTTCAATGCAATATTTGTGGTTTTTATTTTTTGTATTTACATTTATAGGAAGATAGGTTGGCCATAACCTGGGGCAAATTTGTAGAAAATTGCTGGTTTTTGAGGATTCAGGAGGCCCTCTACGAATCATTAAGCATTCTATGAGTCGTAGATACTGATTCGTGGCAAATTCTAGTGAAGGTTAAATTTTGAAGATTAGTTCGATGAGACCACTATACGAGTCATAGAGCATTTTGTGAGCTGTAGAGATAAAATTCATAAAGATTTTCAGTTAAGGACAAGGTGATGCAGTTGAACTCTACATGAGAGCAATAAGAATTATAAATCAGTCTATGATTCATAAAGTGATATCGCAGAAGAGCAGTCGAATATCCCAGAAGCTGAATACGAGACCTTGACTACGACTCGTAAATCACATTATGAGTCAAAGATATCTTTCGTGGAGTCCGTGGACTAATTTTTTTATTACTTTTAGGACTTAATTATAATTACTATAAATAGTACTATTAGGTTATTGTACAAGGTAGGACGTGATTATTCAGTACTTTTAGGGTTTGTACTTGGAGAACTCAACTGTTGGGAGAGAAGATTTGGAGAACACACTTGTGGGTAAATTGATCTTGAAGATTATGATTCTCATTCTTCTTGGATTTTCTTGATCTTAATTCAATTGTTTAAGTTTTTAATTATATTTTCTCAATTCATAATTTTGTCATCCACCCATAGTATGAGTAGCTAAATCCACAACTATCGTTGTGGGAACCATGAAGAACTAACTTAGTAAATCTGGGTAATTTGCAACACTTAGAATGGATATATGCATGTATTAATCACTTCTTTTTCATTTTGCATGTTTTCTTATGGTGGCCAACATTAGAACCTGCTTATTATTACTGATTGGACCAAGGTAGTAATGAATAGGAAAAGAGATTGATTAACAGGATTCGATGATGTGTTCTTTATTAATCAGCCGAACTGGGCAAATGGGAGGTTGAATGTGTCTTATAGGTAATGGTTAGTATTTCACACCATCGAGATGGACCAAGTCACATATTAAAAGTTTGTCTCTCACCTTTGACCAAAGGGTTTGGTGAACTTCAATTATCATCTGGCATGTTATGCACTAAACAAGAATTAGGTTATCCGGTGATACTAAGTTGGAAAATCATGGGGAACACAATACTATAGTTGCTCTCTATTATTGATTATCTCTCATGGTAATTAGTTTAGTTTACATTCTTATTGATTATTGCAAACGTCCCTACAGAGAATTGAGTTGGTTAACTACTTGAATTGATTATTGGTAAATTTCTCTTGAGAATACATATTTCCTTGGGTTCAATCCTAACCTTGGTTAGGTTATATATATTGACAATGATAGCTTTATCCTCTTAAAAAGAGGTGTAACTTAGGTGACATGAAAGATTTTGGTGTTGTTACCTGGGAATACAACTAGACTTAGTTGAATTCACTAGTAATTGTAATTCGAGTGTTAATCTTTAGTTCCCTTTATTTTACTTCTGTTTTTGTTTCTTTGCAGAGTATACGAGTAAGTACATGCCCAACATTAGGAGTAAAAGAAATCTCTTAACTCTACTTGATACAGAGATACAACGAATTGTAAGAAGAATGGCCCAAGAAAATGCCAATAACGCGGCCAATGCACCTTTGAATTAGGGTAATAATGATGATGATAGGAATGAGAACCCACCTCCTTTGGAGGACATTCCACAACCTTGGGCTTCAATGCCAATGCATACCAGTTAAACCAATACAGTTTGAACCTCATGGTTTTAGATGTGGCAGAAGCTATTGTGTTGCCACCACTATCGGTAGATACAAAGTTAACAGTCTATGGTGAGTTACTTCAGATATTGCCGAACCATGGGCTATTTGTGGGCTCACTATTAGGGGATCCAAATAGCCACTTGCACAATATGGCATTTGTTTATAAGAGTGTGATGGTGACACTGAATCTGTCTATGGATGTTGTGGGACTTTGTGTTTTCCCATTATCTCTCACAGGCAATATTGCATTATAGCTATCTAAGCTTCCATAAGGCTTGATCACCAAGTGGTAGAAGTGCAAAGGGCAGATGCTTAAGATGAGAAATTAAAGGAGATCAAGTCTGACATTACCAAGATAAAACTTAGAGAGGAGCAACACTCTATGGCAATTCAACAGCTCAATACTCAGTTTGGACTTGTGTCAATATAACTGTATCAGATTCAAAGAAACATGATGACAAGCGCCAAAAAGCAAGCAAAGTCAGGTGATAAGGATGCATCAGAGCTTGAGGAAGTCTGATTACTCAAGCTAGCTAAGTCATGTTGTGGTGATAAATCAGGCATTACTTGGGAGGAAGCTAAGGTTTTTGATGTTATAACATAGTTATATGTTAATTTTTGGTTTTTGGATTCATAGATAGTTGTTTTTATTTGTTTTGATTGTAATTTTTAACAGTAGGTTGGTTGCATATTGGGGAATTGTGTATTTCATGAAGCGTATGTAGGTACAGAACTTAGTCAGCAAATTTGGCTGAGAAAAGTATTAGGTCAAGTTTCTACAACTAGGTCTACGAGTCGTAGAGCAATCTGCGACTTGTACCCCATCTCGTAGAAAATTCCAGGAAGCAGGAAAATTGTGCACTCCAATCCATGCATCAACTTTATGATTTGTATATTAAACTACAAGTTATGCATGGAGTTTGTGGACCTCAGGTAAGTTTCTAAAATTTTGCTAAGTGTTAAGGGTACTACAAAGCCATGACTTACAAGTCTGACATAGACCCACAGTGTGAAAGAGGTAAGAGTAGATCCATCTACGACTTGTAATCAGGGTTTCATAGACCCAGAGCCAGTAATTATTTCAGTTGACTAGGTTTAATATAAAAAATGGAGGGGTCAATTTATTTTGACCCCTATTTTACCTAATTGACCAATCAACCTATTCCTTCCCCCTTCCCTCATTTTTCCGATCACCGCCAATCACTTTTCCGACAAGAATTTCGGTCAACCTAAGGTTTGTGATTATTCACCTTCTCTCCCTTATTCAAGTTCATCTCTATGTTTCTTTCGTAAGTTTTTTGTTACATTAGACCTTTAATTTGCCTTAATTTTAATTGATTGATTTGATGATTATGATGGGTATGGTATTTGAACATGAAATCTTTGTTGAATTTGAATTTGATTATGTGAAATAGGGTTTCCCTTGATTGAATTGATTATTTGAATCTGGAATTGGGTGTTTTGACTTTATTGATTGTAAATTACTATGCATATTAAATCATCACCAATGTTTGATTGAATTATATTGCATGATTTATAATTGTGAGTTGGTGTTGTTGAAATGGGCATATGATTTTATGTGAGTCATTTAGGAATGGTTGAAAACATAGGTTATTCCATGCTTATTAATTTTTGATGGGTTATGTTTGTTTAATGCATGTTTGGGTTGGTGGTAATGTGATAATCTTGTGGATGCTTGTATTTTTGCTTCGATGTTGCTATTTAATTGGTGAAAATGTCTTTTAGGTTTCGTATGATGAACTCAGAAACTCATACGACTGAGATTTCTGATCTACAAGTGTCCTTTTACAACCGTAGAGCAATCTATGAGTCATAATTTCCCCACATGTAGAATTTGCAAAACTTAATGTTTTTGAGTTTATATCAAACTAGACCTTCTACATGTCATAGATCAATTTACGACTCATAGATAGGTCTCATAGATCCTTGCCAGTCTTCAATTATTCACTAGAGTTCTTTACAACCCCAGTCTATGACTCGTAAGCCACCTTAGAGGTCATACCTTTTCTGGTAGACTTTCCAGTAAAAAACGTATTCTGAACTTCTGGTCTACGAGAGTACTTTACATCTTGTAGTGCCTCTACGACTCGTAAAGGGGCTTTTGTAGAACCCTTCTACAACTAAACTCAGATTATTTTTTGTATTCAATTTCTTGTTTCTTGGGGCTAACCATGATATGTTTATGTCTATGCTTCAGGTATTATGGTCTCGAAAGGTAGGCATGTTGAGATTGAGGCTCTGAGCAAAAAGCTCAGGGATGAGCCTTCTAATGATGAGCATGCGAGTGAAGAGCAAACTCCTCAATCGAGTGGGTCACTAGAAATCATTAATGTTAGACCGGACCTAAATGTTGTGATACCACAAACCAAAGCCACAGCTAAAGCTAGGCATACGCAGGCTCTGGTTGATAGTCCTTCCCAATCAGAAGAGGAAGGTAGTGACGAGAGTGGGAGCAGCATGCCACAGATGACTCCTTCTAGAGAGGAGCCTAATTCTAAGGAGGGCTCTAAGGAAGGAGAAGATGTTGAGTCCTCCATCGCACCATCTTCATCATCAGCACTATATGCCCATGCAAGTTAGTGGTGCATCGAGGGCATAGATGAGATCTTCAGAGAGGGCATGCAGCCCAAACTGCGGGGCAAGCCTACCTGTTCTATCTATGAGGAGCCCAGGTGATATCAGATGTACTTAGCTATGTCCCTTATCTATAGGACATGATAATACGTTATGGGCTTATGTGGCTGGAGTCTCTTGGTCGGTAATCCCCAGTTCTTGTGAGGGAGTTTCATGCATCCTATGCAGCTACCATCCAGCGTTCTCTTCCCAAGGGGAAGAAACCTCTCACTCAGCCCAGGCTAATAAAGATACGGGTGGGTGGTCGACAGGTAGATATTTTAGAGTGGACTATTAGCCATATGCTTTTTGGTCCCGAGTACCGTGCCCTTAGATCTCAGCGAAGTTTGACTATAGGTTGGGACAAGCTAGGAAGCCGTTGATTATGGAGTATCCTGAGCAACAAACTACACTATTATGATGGGTGGCTAGTCATATTGCAGAGCAGGATTCAGAACCTGCTTGGGCTACTACCCTCATGGAGCCTATCATTAAGGCTTCACTTAGCTTCCCCTCTAAGTTCTTGTAGGCTATTATTTATTCTAGTATTTGGCAGGCTCTTGTAGAAAATACTCCGACACTAGAGCGAACGGTTTTGGTTGCCAACATTTTGGCTAACTATGATATAGATTGGGTCTACCTCATGGTCGAGCAGACATATGAGGCTACATTGAAGAGGGCCACCTCTATCCCAGTTGACCAGTTGGTAGATGCCCAGCGCATTTGGAGCCCAGCCTAATCGAGGCTGATGAGAACCTAGTAGCACTCCTACAAGCACAGCCTCCTCCTCTGCCAGAGATGTTCACCTCAGTGACACAACCTGAGAGTTCAGAGACTGGCCCTACTACTGCTGCTACTACTACTATTGAGGAGAGACCCCTGTAGCTCAAGTCAGTCGAGGAGAGGGGTCCCACTATTGTTGTTACCGCACCAGATACTTCTACTTCACAGCCTCCTACAATGGACATGGTCTACATATTTGCCGCTTCCATTTAGGCCATGACGCAGAGATTATCACATGTTAAGGCCCAATTGACTCAGCCTATTCGGCATATTAGACCGTGGGTCCAGTAAGCTATTGCGGACTCGGAGGATCAAAGCCAGGCATTCATTATTTCTACTATTGAGGACTATATTTCTGTGGTAGATGCCCGCATCAACGCCTTTGAGGAGAAGGGTAAAAGAGATTGGTCGAGGCTCAGCCTTTATATTTGTCAGCCTTGCAGACAGAGATCCAGGTACTTAGGGCTGACTTGACAGCATCACTTGCGGAACTAGTTACATTGCCAGAGGAGACATCTCCGGTGTCGATGCTTAACTTGTTTGCTCTCGATGAGCCTAGCGAATCTTCCATCAGGAAGAGACATTGCACGGATGAGGTTTCTATGGATAGACAAGTACGTGTGAGGGTAGAGGAGAAGGATCTCGAGCATACCTTGAGGGACCTGAGGCATGAGATGGAGATCAGAAGAGCTCGAGAAGAGGATCAATTAAGGTCTATTAGCCCCTCCGAACAGAGTGCCATTACTGAGGAGTCTACCCCATAGGAGTGAGATTGCCAAATTTATCCAGAGATAGGCTCTTAGGAGCCCAGGTACTTTTTGACCCCTTTTGTGTTTATTTTGCTTGATTTTGTGCATTAGGGACAATGCATACCATTTTCGATGGGGTGTGAGTAGTTGTGGGTCTCAGTGAAATCTGAGTAGCTTATGGTCCATAACTATCCCAATTTTTGATCCCGAAGTTTTCTTGCCTGTGTTCTTTTTCCTTATGGATATTTAATTTCTATTGAACCGACAAGTTTAGCATGTTTAGATAATTTGCGTAGCATATAATACTAATACGTGTGGTGTATACCATGTTTTTGTGTTTTCTATTGAAAAATGGTGCCCACCAAAAATTTTTGATTAGTAGTTAGATGGAAACTATGCATGTTTATGTGTTTGGCAATATCTGTTATGATAAGTGAGGGTAAATTGAGATGGAAAGCATGATCTCTGAGTTTTTTGTTGATAATGTATGTTGAGAAATGTGAGTGTGAGCTTATTTTTCTAGAGTCATATATTTTGTGCTAATTCAGAACTTTCCCTATTACACTATCTTATATCATAGATAAATGGATTAGGAAAGCATCCTACGGTTTTGTTCTGAAATAGTCCACTTTATCCTAAAAATAACCGACCAAATGATGATATATACATTGTTCCAAGTATTTGAGTCTTACATGTACCAATTCTTTCTAAACACCTAATTAGCCTAGCCTTTTCTAGTGAAAATCCTAAAATTGTCCCTGGTCATTCTTGAGCATCGTGAACCTTGACTGAGGCAAAAAGCCTAAGTTGAGGGTGGCTACCAAAAGTGGCCCTGGTTCGGGGAAGAGATATAGTGTACTTCAATACAAGCTAAAAGCCTAAGTTGAGGGTGGTTAGTGTAAGGGTAAAGCATAAAAATAAGGGGGAGAGTTAGGAATGAAGGGAAAAAGAAGAAAAATCATATACCAAGTACAAGAAAAATACAAGATGCCTTAGATTGAGCTAAAAAGAAAAACGAAGCATAAAAACAAGGAAAAAAGCTGAAAATGAGGAAGAAGCACCCGGAAAAGCTTAAATAAGGAATAAGGGAGAATAAGGTAAAAATGACAAAGTTGGTGAGGCAAAATTGTAAAACTGCAGTTTCAAGTAGGGCCATTAGTCATTATTTTCCTAAAATATTACACTAAAGCTCCCTGAGCCTAAAAGTCCTAGAGTTATTCTAGTCCAGATAGTTGAAAGTCTGAGTCATGAGTATAAGGGTAAGCCTATGGTATTAGTCATTGTGCATGAATATCTATTGTGGGAGTGGGTGTGTTTGCATAGTTTCATGGTTAAATTTGAAATCATTTTTGAGTAAATGGGGACTTCTTTCTGTGAGGGCACTTGTAGTGCATTGTTAGTATTTGACATGTTCAGTGATTTAACTGTCAATATTTCATTGCTTGTTATAGTTGTGTTGTCACATGCACCAGTCTGCACTAGTTTGCTATATAGTTATCTGATCCTATTTTGAAAAGTTGGTGTGGGTATATGATTTTGAGATGTATATGATATATGTCATTGATTTGAGTTTTGTGTGTTACTTTATTGTCTACATAGATTGATTCATCCCTTGAGGATAAGCAACAATTTGAAGTTGAGGGTGTTGATGTGCTGTCAAAATACAGCTCGTTTGATGCTTAAAACTTATAATTTTGTGTGTTCTCAATGTGATTGTTGATTTTTAAGGATTTAGGAAACCCTTTATGAATCGTACAGTATTCTACAAGTCATAGAGGCAGATTCATGACAAATTCCAATGAAGGTTACATTCTTAAGATCAACTCGATGAGAGCTCTTTACGAGTCATAGAGCATTCTACAAATCGTAGAGATGGTATTCATAAAGATTTCTAGTAAAGGACAAGTTGATGCAGTTAAAGCCTACGAGAGAGCAATACAAGTCATGAATCAGTCTACGACTCATAAAATAAAGTCATAGAAGAGCAATCCAAAATCCCAAAAGCTGAATACGAGACCCCGATTATGATTTGTAAATCATATTATAAGTCATAGAGACATTTTGTAGAGTCTGCCGACCAGCTCTTTCTATTTTTTTAGGACTTAATAATAATTACTATAAATAGTACTTTTAGGATATTGTACAAGGGAGAAGATGATTATTCTGTACTTTTAGGGTTTGTACTTTGAGAACTCAATACTTCGGAGAGAATATATTGAGAAAATACTTATGGGTAAATTTGGTCTTGAATCTTGTGATTCTCATTCTTCTTGGATTTGCTTGATCTCAATTCAATTGGGTAAGTGTTTAGTTATGTTTTCTCAATTCATAATTTCTTCATCTACCCATAGCATGAGTGGCTAAATCCACAGCTAACTAACTTTGTAAATCCGAATAATTTGCTATTCTTGGAATAAGTATATGCATATATTAATCAATTCTCTTCATTTTACATGTTTCCTAATGGTGGCTAACATTAGAACCTGCTTAGTGTTAATGGCTAGACCAAAATAGTAATAAATAGGAAAAGGAATTGATTAATAGGATTTGATGATATGTTCTCATCTAATCAACCGAACTGGGTCAAGGGGAGGTTGATTGGGACTTAAAGGTAATGATTAGTATTGCACACTATAGAGATGGGCCAAGTCACATAGTGAAATTCACCTCTCACCTTTGACCGAAGGGCTTGGGGAACTTAAATTATGATCCTGTATACTATGAACTAGACAAGAATTGGGTTGTCTGGTGATACTAATTTGGGGAATTATGAGGAACATGATACCCTAGTTGCTCTCAATTATTGATTATCTCACATGATAATTAGTTTAGTTTACTTTCTTAGTGATTATTGCAAACCCCCCCCCTTCGAGGAATTGAGTTGGTAAACTGCTTGAATTGCTTATTGGCGAATTTCTCTTGAGCCTACGTATTTCCTTGGGTTCAAACCTAACCTTGGTTAGGTGTTATATCTTGACAATGACCGCTTTATCCTTTAAAAAGGAGGTGTAACTTAGGAAACATCAATAAATCCTCAAAAGTTTTATAGGTTAAAAGCTAATGAGGATGCCCTTTACTTCATTGATGAACTCTATAAGGTGCTGAATATTATGGGGGTGAATTTAGAAGACTAAGCTGCAGTAGTTTCCTATCAATTAAAGGATGTGGCTCAAGTATGGTCCACCCAATGGTCGATGGAAAAGATTGGTGATGATGGGGTCGGTTGGGAAGAGTTTAAGGTTGTCTTTCTAAACTATTTTTTCCTCTTGAGCTGAGGGAGACCAAGATGAAAGAGTTCATCAACCTTAAATAGGGTGGTATGATTGTGACGGAGTATGCCCTCAAATTTACCAAGCTCTTATAGTATACTCCCATGTTAGTGATCAACTGATGTGTTGTCAAAATACAACAGTCTTTATGCTTAAAACATGAAATTTTGTGTGATGTCAATGTGATGTTAGTAGGTTTGATATGTTTTTATGTTTGTTTTGCAAAATTTCAGGGTTGCTACAATTTTTGGACAAAATGTGCAGAAGCTGCTGCAGTTCAGGTTCCACGAGACCCTTTATGAGTCTTATAGTATTCTACGAGCCGTAAAGGGGGTATCGTGTGGAATTCCACTGAAGGGATATTTTTGAAGTTGAATCTATGAACATGCAGACCAGCCATAGAAGACTTTACGAGTCGTAGACTTGGTATCGCACCCTGAGGATCTGAAGGTGGAGACTAGCTAATATTCCATCAAACAAAACCCCTTACGGGCCCTAGAATCATATATGGAAAAAGAGAGGTGTCGTAGAAGATAGTTTAAGAATTGAAGCAATAGTTCACGAAAGCCCGATCACGAGCCATAAATTGTTATACGGCCCGTAGAGTACTTCACAGAGCGCCAACCCAGTTGACCTAATTCGTTTTTGTTTTGTGTTTTAAACACTATAAATAGGTATTTTAGGTTATTTTTTATGGATAACAAAGAGGGACCAGAATAGAAACAATAGAGAGTTTGAGAAATACTTGTAAAACTTATTTCATCTTTTAATTTCAATCTTGTGATTCTTCCTGAAGAGTTTGAATTTCTTGTGTTTAATTCTCTTGTGTAAATTCTCAATTATATTATTCAAATTCATAAGTCTTGCATTTACACTGTTCAGGAGTAGTTAAATCCATAACTAGGTTTATGGAAACATGAAGAACTAACGAGGTAAAATCAGATAATTCATAATTCTTGAAAAGTGTGCATACATGTATTAATTAATTCTCTTTGTTTTGAATGTTTTGTAATAGTGGCCAACATTAGAACTCGCCTAGTGTTTACGGACTAGATCAAGGTAGTAATGAATAGGAAAAGAGATTAATTAATAGGATTTGATTGATGTTTCTCGTCTAATCAACCAACTGGTCCAAGAAGAGGTTGTACTGGGAAAATAGATAAGTGTTAGTAATGTCATACTGTGGGGATGGACCAAATCACGTAGTAAAATTCACCTATTGCCTTGGACAAAGGGTTTGGTGAACTTAACTTATCGTTTTGTATGCTACACACTAGAAAAGAATTCGATTATCTAGTAATACTGAGTTAGGAAATCATGGAAAACACAATACCCTAGTTTCTCTTCATACTAGTTTAACATTTGTCTTAGCTTGGAATTACTTGTAATAGTTATTATTAACCCCTCCCCCCATTTGGGGCGATAATTTGGTTAATCACTCTGAACTACAATTAAATTCTTCTATGTCTACCATATTCCCTGTGGATTCGACGCTTCTTGGTTAGGTTATACATCTTGACAACAGTCATTTTTGCCTCAAAAACAAGGTGTAGCTTGGGTGACATCATGATTTTTGTATCATTGTCAGAAAAAACGGCTAGATTATCTAATTCAAGTAATGTGTGAATTAATCCTTATTTCCCTCATTTTACTTTTTTGTTGTTTTTGTTTTCTTTCATGGTATAGGTGTAGTGTATGCCCAACATGCGAAGTCGAGGAATACCCTTGACTCTATTTAACCTAGAGATCTAGAGAAGACTTAGGAGGATGGCTCAAGATAATGCAAACAACATGGCAAATGAAACTCTAAACTGAAATAAGAATGAGAATGTAAATAATGACAACCCACCTCATCTCGAAGACATTGCTCCACAGCCATAGGACTTCAATGTCGAAGCTTATCAGTGGAATCAATATTGGCTGAACCTTATGGCTATGAAGGTTACTGGAGTTATTATGTTTCCACAACTACTGGCGGACACAAAGTTTGTGGTTTCGAATGGGTTGCTTCAGATGCTGAAGAACCATGGGTTGTTCATGGGCCGACCATCAGAGTCATCTACACAACGTTACATTTGTCTGCAAGAGTGTGATGGGAATACTGAATTTGTCTATGGATACTGTGGTACTTCATGTTTTCCCATCATCTCTGACAAAAAATGTAGTGCTATGGCTATCCGAGCTCCTGCAGAGTTCTATCACCAATTGGGCTGAGTTGCATAAGGCATTTTTGGAGAGGTGTTTCTCGAGATCGAAGAGCTCAAATGGAAAGATCAAATCAACAACTTTGAGCAGCTTTCTGGTGACTCGATAAGTACTATATAGGAGCGATTCACAAAGTTTGCTTGAGGAGAATAGTCAAGCCTGTGCTGATACCATTATGGGGGGCATGTTCTTAGATCAACCATTTGCAAGGGTTGCTGAAAGGATGGAAAGGGTGGTCAAGACAAATTATGCAAGGGGACAAAGAGACAGATCATCTACCTAAAGTTTATGTGCTTTTAGTATTGGTTCGGAGCTAGCTAAATAAATGAAGAGATTATGCAAGAGCTTCCCCCAATCCTTAAAGGTATGGATGTGATAATGAAACATAATCTGGAATAAGTTAATGCAGTTGCTCATTAGCCTCCGCGAGTACCTATGTATGTTGATCCCTACAATGAGGTGGACATTTGCTTCATTGTTGATGAGATGGGGGGTTTCCAGACCAACACCCAAGGGTCCAATCAAGACTATTGGCACCATCAGTCAAGGTCAAAACTATAATTTAGATGGTTCTTTCAGATTCAACAATGGAGGATACTATGAAAGGAATTAGGGCCTAGACAGAGATGCTAATTGGGGCCACATAGATGGCTACAGAAATGGTCCTTATGTACCTCCATATAACCACGATATCGGTGCTAGTAATTTTATAGTTGAGGAGGTGTTTGACTACCTGTTGAAGAAAGTTGAGACGCAGAATAAGACTTTGAGGAGGATGAAATTTGACATCTCCAACATAAATCAAAAAATTGAGTCTCATTCTATTGCTATCAAACAGCTTGAGCAATAGTTTGTTCAAGTGTTAACTCAACTTAACCAATGTCAGAGAGGTACACTGCCTAGCAACACAGTTCAGAACCCAAAGAATGAAGGGTAGTGCATGTTGGTTACTACTCGTGGTGGCAATAGTACCATTGATCCTCCAAAGCCTGTAGATGATGATGATATTTGATAGGAGACTGTTGAGGTTAAGGATGAAGATACTGGAGTTGATCGTGGAAGGATGGGGTAATTGATGTTGTTGAGGAGCCATAGAAGTTGAATCCCATTCCAAAGCCTCCTTCTCCTTCCCTCAAAGAATTAAAAACAAGGAGGAGGAGGGCAAGTTTAAGCATTCTCTCTATGCGGAAACAACTCTCCATCAACATCCCTCTCATTGAGGCATTAGAGACAATGTTAGGGTACACGAAGTTCATGAAGGACCTGGTAATGAAGAAGCACACTATGAGTTAAGAGCTCTCCCACGAGCGTCAACATTGTAGTGCAATTGGTGCAAGGTCCTTGGTGCAAAAGCGAGAAGATCTCGGCACATTCACCATACCCTGCACTATTGGAGATATAGAGTTAGCAAGGGCATTGTGTGATCTCGGTACCAGCATAAATTTGATGCCCCTTGCTCTTCAAAAAGCTTGGACTAGGAGCCCCTACTCTGACGATCAGTTGATTATTGATGGCTAATCGCACGGTAAAGAATCCCATGGGGATACTTTATGATGTGCTTGTTAAAGTTGAAAAATTCGTATTCCTAATAGATTTTGTGATCCTGGACTGTGAGGTCGACTTTGAAGTCATTATCATCTTGGAGAGGCCCTTCTTAGCCACTAGATGCACCTTAGTAGACATGGAGAGGGGCCAACTCAAGTTCAGGTTGGGAAAAGATGAGGTCGTGCTCAATATCTACCAATATGCAATTAAAAAGAATGATTTGAGGGTGGTCTCTATTATTAAGAATGTTTATAGTACTAAGACAAAAGTACCACTTATGGTAAGGCTGGGGTCGAAACTTGGGAGGCTGTACTAATTAACTTTGATAATTATGGCATCCTAGACTATGAGGAGATAATGAATGCGTTAGGGGTACCCTATGACCCTAGGCACCAAACTAAGTTAAAGCTGGACTTACAAATTCGAGAGTCACCACCCACCAAGCCATCTATAGAGGAACAACTAGCCTAGAATTGAAGGCTCTCCTGTGCCCATCTGAGATATGCATTTTGAGGCGCCAATCATAATTATTGCGGACCTGAACAAAGAACAGGTGAATGCCCTTGTCATGGTACTTAAATAGTTCAAGAAGGCCATTGGGGGGACGATTGCAGATATCATTGGTATCTATCCCTTGATATGTACACATAAAATTCATCTGTCATGGACGACAAGCCGCGTATTGAGCACCAAATGCATCTCAACCCCCTATGCAAGAGGGTGCACAAATAAATCATCAAGTGGTTGGATGCGGGAGTGATCTATCCAATCATCGACAGTGAATGGTTGAGCCCGGTTCAGTGTGTTCCAAAGAATGGGGGTATCACTCTGGTACCAAATGCTAACAACAAGTCAATTCTGATACAGCCACTTGCTAGATAGAGAGTGTGCATGGACTATAGGATGCTCAATGCGTCAATAGAAAAGACTATTCCTTTTTGTAGTTCATGGACCAAATGCTAGACTGACTAGCTAGAAAGGGCTGGTACTAATTTCTTTATGGGTATTTAGGCAATAACCAAATCAGCATTGCTTTAGAAGATCAAGAAAAGACAAAGTTCATATGTACTTATGGCACCTTTACATTCAAGAGGATGTCATTGGGGTTGTGAAATGCTTTAGCAACATTACAAAGATGCATGATGTCATCTTCTTAAACATGGTGGATCACACTATTGAAGTCTTCATGGATGACTTTAGTGTGGCTGGTGACTCATTTGAGGATTGCTTGAAAATCTTAATGCTTTCTGTGCTGAGAAGGTGTGAGGAATTCCATCTGGAGCTAAATTAGGAAGAGTGTCACTTCATGGTAAAGGAGGGCATTATGTTGGGGCACAGAATCTCCATCAAAAGAATCAAGGCTGATAGAGCTAAAGTGGAAGTGATTGCGAAGCTTCCCCCACCAATCTCTGCGAAGGGTGTGAGGAGCTTCCTAGGGCATGCAGGGTTCTACTGGAATTACATAAAAGATTTCTCTAAAATTGTACAAGCTTTCTGCAAACTACTTGAGAAGGATGCTAAATTTGTGTTTGATGATGCATGCCTAAAACCCTTTGAAATATTGAACCAGAAACTAGTTTCATCCCCTATAATTATAGCTCTAGACTAGTTAAAGCCCTTTGAAATCATGTGTGATACAAGCAAGGTTGGGCTAGGTATTGTATGAGGACAACGCCAAGAGAAGATATTACATCTCATATACTATACAAGAAAAGCCCTAAAAACAGCCCAGAAAAACTACAGTGTCACTTAACAGGAGTTACTTGCGATGGTCCTTGCATTCAAAGAATTTGAGTCATATCTATTGGGGACCAAAGTCCTGGTGCACACAGACCACTGAGCACTGTGGTACTTGAAGGCACAGCAGGATGCAAAACCAAGGTTGATGAGATGGGTACTCCTTTTCAAGACTTTGATTTCTATGTCATTGACAGAAAAAAGACCGAAAAGTAGGTTGCAGATCACCTTTCTAGGTTAAAAGATGGAGCCATGGCAAAGTTTGATGATGGAATGGAGATCGACGACTTATTCCTAGATGTGAGAGTGTTGCAAGCATCCCATGATTTGATACCAATGGTCTGTATACTATGCAAACTACTTGATTAGTGATATTATGCCGCCTGACCTGGATATCCACCAACGCCACAAAATTCCTTTGGGATGATCCACACCTGTGTTATATATGTGCAGATGAGATAATTCATCATTGTGTTCCTGATGTCAAGATGTGAGTATCTTCGAGGCATGTTACTCGTCGCTAGTAGGTAGCCATCATAGTGAAGTTCGGATGACACATAAGATCTTGCAGTGTGGTTACTATTAACCCACTATCCACGAAGATGCTCATGACTATGCCAAAACATGTGATAGGTTCAAGAGAGAAGGTGGTGTTTCCCGCAAGCATAAGCTCCCTATAAACCCCATAATGGTGATTGAGTGATTTGATTCTTGGGGAATAGACTTCATGCACCCTTTTGTTAGCTCGGATAGAAACAAATACATCTTAGTGGCTATGGATTTATGTATCAAAATTCAAGGAGGCAGTTGCTCTCCACAATAATTGAGGCAAAAGTGTCACAACATTTCTGAAAAGGAACATCTTCTCAAAGTTTGATACCCCTTGAGCAATTGATGGAGGTTCTCACTTCTACAATAAATTATTCAAGGCCCTACTTGAAAAATATAGGGTAAAGCATCGGGAGGCATTCCTTTATCATCCTCAAACAAGCAGGTAAGTTGAGGTGTCTGATAGAGAAATTAAACAGATTCTATCAAACACTATGAATGCAAACCAGACAGATTGGTCGCGGAAGCTTGATGACGTATTATGGGCGTATCGAACAGCATTCAAGACCCCTATAGGCATGTCTCCCTACCAACGTTTCTCTGGGAAAGCATGTCATTTGCCAGTAGACTTGAGCATAAGGTGATATAGGCACTGAAGAAGTTGAATTTAGACTAGAATGATGTGGTAAACTTTAGGTTGAGCCAACTCAATTAGCTTAATGAATTTCATTTGAAGGCATATGAGAGCTTAGCCTTATACAAACAAAGGATGAAGCTGCAACATGATTGACGCATAGAAAATTGTCAATTCGTACTAGGGAACTTACTACTTTTATATAACTCCAGGCTAAAGTGTTTCCCGGGGAAACTAAAGTTTGGATAGTTAGGACCCTTCAGGGTAGCACATGTCTTTGATCATGGGGCAATTGAGTTGAGAAAAGAAATGGAGGGACATTCAAAGTGAATGGTCAAAGAGTGAAGTCGTACCTTAGAAATGTGGAGGAAATAAAAGCATTAGAAGCATGGACACCAAATGCAGTCTGAGTACTCAAGCTATCTATGTCGTGTCGTGACAATAAATTAGGCACTATTTAGGAGGCAACCTAAGATAGATACTAGCGCTTAGTTGCCCAGGTATGTCCTTTTTGGACCCCGCTACTTTATTTTGCATTTTTGGTATGCGTTGAGTATAATGCACCTCTTGTTCGATAGGTATGGGTAGTTATAGGCCTGAGTAAAGTCAGTAGCCTTGGCCTATAACTACCCCAAATTTTGAATCCTAGGGGTTTTCTTGCATGTGTTCTTTTTCCCCGTGGATATTTACTTTCTGTTAAACCGATATGTTTAGGATACTTAAGTAGTATCGGTAGCATATAGTACTAATATTTGTTTCATATATGTGTTTTTGTGTTTTCTTATGACAAACGATACCTACTAAATTTTTGATTAGTTAGTCTTGATAGCAACCATATATGTTTAATTGTGTCGACAGTGCTTGTTCTGATAAGTGAGGATAAAAGTGAGATAAAAAGAATGATCTGAGAGTTTGTGTTGATAGTGTAATCAGTTCCATGTTAGTGTGACCTTAATTTGATAAATTCATGTATTGTGTTTCAATTCAAAACTTTCTTGTTACTTTGATTTAGACTTTAGGTTAGTTGGTTAGGAAAGGATCTGAGGTCATGGTTCAAAACAATGCACTTAGCCTAAATAACTGACCAAATGTGTGAAAAATCCTTTGATCCTAATGTTTGAGCCATACATATACCATTTCTTTGTAAAAACCTAAGTAACCTAGCCTTATTAGATGCCAAATCCTAAAATTGGCTCTGGTCCTTCCTTGAACATTGTGGACCTTGACAGAGATAAAAAGCCTAAGTTGAGGATGGGTAAGGGTAAAACACAAAATGAGGGGGGAAAGTTAGTGATACATGGAAAGGGAGAAAAAAATCATGTACTGGATACAAGAAAAATGAGTGTTGCCTTAGCTATGAATTAAAAATGTAGTGTAAATACAAGGCAAAAAGTTGAAAAAATGAAAAGAAAGCACCCAAAAAAAGCTTGAAATATGAGAAAGGGAGAATGGAATGAAAAGTAGCAATGTTGGTAGGGCAAAAGTGTAGAAAAATACAATGTTAAGGAGGCTATTTAGTCACTATGTTCCAAAAACATCATACCAAAGCTTCCTGACCTTATGTTACAAGCCAGTAAAGTCCTAAAGTGATCCTAGTTCAAGTACTCAAAGGTCTTAGTCATGAGTATAGGGGCGAGCATATGGTATTGAGTATGATATACGAATGTATTTTGTGAGAGTGAGTAATTTTACATAGTCCCAATATTGTACATTAAAATATCAATGTGAGTGAAATATGGGACTTTTTTCTGTAAGGGCACTTGTACTGTGTTATCAACATTTGACTCATTCAAAGAGTTTCGTTTGTTGATGGTTACCTTGCTTGTCATCGTTGCATTTTCACATGCATTGGTCTATGTTGGTTTGTTGGATAGCTATCATATTATATTTTGAAAGTGGTGTGGGTATTTGTACTTAAGTTTGATGTGATGTGTGTTATTAGATTGAGGTCTACATGTTATTGTGTTGTTTATGTAGATTAAGTCTGTCGCTTTAGGACAAGCAACAATTTTAAGTAGAAAGTGCTGATGTGCTATCAAAATATGATATTTTTTATGCTTAAAACTCAGAATTTTGTGTGTTCTCAGTGCAATATTAGTAGGTTTGATGTGTTTTTATGTTTGTTTTATAGGATTTCATGGTTCGCACTATTTTTGGGCAAAGTGTGCAGAAGCTGCTGCAGTTGAGGTTCCTCGAGACACTTTACAGGTGGTAGAGTATTCTACAAGTTGTAAAAGGGGCTTTGTGTGCAATTTTGATGAAGGGTGTATACTAAAGTTGAGTCTACGAATATGCAGATGAGCTGTAGAAGACTTTACGATTCATAGACTTTGTATCATACCCTGATGATTAGAAGGTGGGGACTTGCTGAAATTCAATCTGACAAAACCCCTTACGGGCAGTAAAATCTTATATAGACTATAAAGGTATATCATAGAAGATAGTTCCTGAATTGAAGCAACAGTTCATGAAAGCCCGATCACGGGTTATAAACCGTTATACGGCCTATAGAGTACTTTAGAGCATACTGACCTAGTTGGCCTAATTCATTTTAGTCTTATATTTTAAAAACTATAAATAGATTTTTTTTCAAGATATTTTTCATAGAGAACGAAGAGGGAACAAAAGAGAAACATTAGAGAGTTTACAAAACACTTGTAAAACTATATTTCATCTTTTAATTCCAATCTTGTGATTCTCATTGAAGAGTTTGAATTTCTTGTGCTTAATTATCTTGTGTAAGTTCTCAATTATGTTATTCAAATTCATAAGTCTTGCATTTACACTGGTCATGTATAGCTAACTCCACAACTAGTGTTGTGGGAGCCATGAAGAACTGACAAGGTAAAACCAGATAATTCATAATTCTTGAAAAGCATGCATTTATGTATTAATTAATTCTCTTTATTTTGAATGTTTTCCAATGGTGGCTAGAATTAGAACCTGCCTAGTGTTTATGACTAGATCGAGATAGTAATGAATAGAAAAGAGATTAATTAACAGAATTCGATTGATGTTTCTCATCTAATCAACTAAACTGGGCTAAGGGGAGGTTGTACTGGGATAATAGATAAGGGTTAGTAATGTCAAACTGTCGGGATGGACCAAATCATATAGTGAAATTCTCCTCCCGCCTGGACCAAAGTGTTTGTTGAACTTAATGTACCTTCATGCTACAAGAAAAAAAATTTATTATCTAGTAATACAAAGTTAGAGAATTATGGGGAACCCAATATCCTAGTTCCTCTTCATATTGTTTTAACACTTTTGTTAGCTTGGAATTACTTTTAATAGTTATTATAAACACCCCTCCCCCATTTTGTGGAGACAAGTTGGTTAATCAGCCCGAATTGTAATTGAATTCTTCTAAGTCTACCATGTTCCCTGTGGGTTTGACCCTAACCTTTATTAGGTTATATATCTTGACAACAATCACTTTAGCCTTAAAAAAGAGGTGTAGTTTGGGCGACATCATTGACCCCGAGCAAGAACGCACAACTTTATTTCTAGGATCTTTGATTTGGTTGGCGAAGAATTTCGTACAACTATTCTTACATGAGACATGGAGATATTCAATCTTATGACTTATGCTGAACAGATTAAAGGGGAAAAGCTTAAGGAGAAGAGGGTGAATGATCCCAAGAGAGCCCGTTATGATGGTGTGTTCTCCAAATCTAGGAGTGGTGGTGGCTATGGTCGCTTTCAACAAGGCAAGGGTTCAAATGCTAGGGTTGCCAATAATAGAATGCTTCCTCCTAAGGCACCTGTTAGACGCAGACCAGTTTAACCCAAATGTGATAAATGTGTAGAAAGCTGCCCAGGAAGGTGTTTTTAGGGTTTTGGTGCTTGCTTTGGGTGTGGTGAAACAAGCCATAAGCAAATTGATTACCCAAAGGCACCCAAGAAAGGCCAAGTGGCTATTGTTAATAAATGGGACCAACAGGGTGGTGCACCTAGAAATAATAGGTTCGATGCTTTGATGCCTGATATGAAGTAGAGGAGACTATGGATGTAGTAAATGGTATATTGAAAACCTTTGATTTTGATGCGTATGTTTTGCTTGATCTGGGTGTTAATTTATCTTTTGTGACTCCTCTTTTGGCTGCTAAGTTTAGGTTGAGTCCTAAAATCTTGTGGGAGCCCTTTTCAGTCTATACTCTTATGGGTGAGTCTATTGTTTCCCAAAGAGTCTATTGGGGTTGTCCTGTCTCTGTCTTTCTTGCATAAAGTCCTTCCACGTGAAACTATGGAACATGAGATGTTTGATTTTGATATTATTCTCAAGACGGATTGATTGTGTGCTTCTTATGCCTCTATAGATTATAGAACTTGGAAAGTCAAATTTCAATTTCTAAATGAGCCTGTTATTGAGTGGAAAGGTAGTGACTCTGCTTTTAAAGGTCTATTTATTTCCTATGTCAAAGCCTAGAAAATGATTTCTAAAGGGTGCATATATCATATTGTGAGAGTTAGAGGTGGAGTCTGAATTGCCTACTCTTCAGTCAGTTTTGGGGTTAATAAGTTTTATAATGTTTTTCCCAAACATTTGTCTGATATTTCTCCCAAAAGGGAAGTAAACATTGGCATAGATATCCTTTCGAATACTCAACCTATTTCCATTTATTCTTATTGGCACCAACTGAGTTAAAGGAGTAGAAGGATCAATTAAAGGACTTATTGGAGAAAGGCTTTATTAAACAAAGTATAGAGCCATGGGGTGCTCCAGTGTTATTCGTGTGAAAGAAAGATTATTCATTTCAGATGAGCATTGACTATAGGCAATTGAATAAAGTGACCATCAAGAATAAATATCCATTGCAAAGGATCGAAGACTTATTTGATCAACCTCAAGGAGCTACCCATTTCTCAAAGATTGGCCTCCGATCTAGTTATCATCAGCTGAGGGTTAGGGAGTGTGATATTTCCAAAACAGCTTTCTGAATTGGATTTGAGCATTTTGAATTTGTGGTTATGCCATTTGCATTAATTAATGCTCTAGTTGTGTTTATGGATCTTATGAATTAGGTGTTCAAGCCAATTTTTGATAGTTTTGTGGTTGTCTTCATGAATGATATTCTAATTTGTTTTCGAAGTAAGCGGGAGCATATAGATCGCATAAGGGAGAAGCAGTTATTTGTCATATTCAATAAATGTGAGTTTTTGTTGGGTGAAGTAGATTTTCTTGGTAATGTTGTGTTCGGTGATTGCATTAAGTTTGACCTTGAAAAGACTGAGGTTATGAAGAATTGGCCTAGTCCATTGACTCCTTCTGATAATCGGAGCTTCCTTGGGTTGGTTGGTTGTTATAGGAGATTTGTTAAAGGTTTCTTATACATTGCATCTCCATTGACTAGGTTGAATCAAATGAAGGCAAAGTTTATATAGTTAGATAAATGGAGAAGATTTTTCGGACTTTGAAAGATTGACTCCTATTTTGACTTTACTGAATCACTTAGATAGTTTGTGGTCTATTGTGATGCCTCTTGTATTGGGTTGGGTTGTGTGCTCATGCAATATAGTAAGGTGATAGCTTATGCATCAAGGCAACTGAAGGTCTATTGATAAGATTATCCAACCCATGATTTTCAGTTAGCAGCTATAGTATTTGCATTGAAAATTCGAAGACATTATTTATATGGGGTTCATGTAGATGTGTTCACCGACCACAAGAGTTTGCAATGTGTGTTCACCCAAAGAGATCATAACTTGAGGTAGAGAAGGTGGTTGGTACTTCTCAAAGATTACGACAAGAGTGTACAATATCATCTTGGCAAAACAAATGTTGTAGTCGATGCTCGTTGTAGGCTATCTATGAGAAGTGTAGACCATGTTAATGGAGGGAATTGGTAAAAGATGTTCATCATTTGGCTAGGTTTTGTGTTAAAATCATTGACTCCAATGATAGAGGCATTCATGTTTAGAATGGGGCTGAGTCTTCTGTGGTTGTTGATATGAAGGCAAAATAAGACTTGGACCCGTCTTTGGTTGAGTAAAGAAGTTGGATGTGGAAATGAAGGTAGAGGTTTTCTCCCAAGGGGGAGATAGTGTGCTTTGGTATTAAGATCGGTTGTGTGTTCAAATGTTAATGGTCTTAGAGAAGTGATCATGAGTGAAGCCCATAACTCTTATTATTCTATACATCCGGGATCTACCAAGATGTATCTGAATTTGAGGGAGGTGTATTGGCAGCATAGTATGAAGAACGACATAGCCAAGTTTGTATTCGCATGTCCTAGTTGTCAATAAGTGGAGGTGGAACATCAATGGCCCGGTGGTTTGCTCAGGATATTGAGATTCCTACTCGGAAGTGGGAAGACGTGAATATGGATTTTGTGGTTGGTTTGCCCCATACCTAAGAAATTTGATTCTATTTAGGTTATCGTTGATAGGATGACTAAATCGTCTGAATTCCTATCGACTAAAACCAATTTCAATATCGAAGATTATGCAGGGTTGTACATCCGAGAGTTGGTAAGGTTGCATGGTGTGCCTATGCCTATCATATTAGATCGTGACACCTAATTTACTTCTAATTTTTGGAAGTCATTTCGGCTTGGCACTAAGGTGAAGTTATGTACCGCTTTTCATCCTTAAATCGATGGACAAGCAGAGACCACAATTCAAACTTTGGAAGACATGTTGAGGGCTTATGTGTTGGATTTCAGGGATAATTAGGATAATCATCTACCACTCATAGAGTTTGATGACAATAATAGTTTTTATGCTGACATTGGTATAGCACCATTTGAGGCTTTGTAGAAGAATTAGATCCCCTGTAGTGTCATGACCTAAGCCTAGTTCCTAGACATGACACGGTGAATGGGAACCCAAAAGGACCTAAGCAAGCCTCTTAGCATATCAATCACACATCCTTGGTCGAAGAAGTAAAGTAAACAACATCAAGAATTAATATAAAGGGAAGCGGGACTAAGGTAAGTCTTTATTGATTATAGAAACATCAAGAGTCAAGCTTATAGCATAAACATCAAAATATTCAAAAAAAAAAAAAACCAGTTCTAAACATAGAATGGAGCGGGGGCCAAGAAATTTTCCGGGCTCACCCTCATAATGTCAAATGGTCAACATAAAGAAGTCTTAGGAATAGCAAGAGAAAGTAGATAGTGTCCTCAAACTTGAGGAATCACCAAATCTTATCTTCGCAAAATCTCACTAGCCACGTGGAGAATAATCAAGAGGAGCTCCGGTCCCTATATGGTGATATCATTTAGGTATAAAGTATGCGTTAGTACATTTAAATGTACTATGTACTATGTAATGCAAAAAGACATAAGCCAATATAGTCAAAATGCTTAGTAATAGGCAATAGATAGCATAATTTTAATATGCCATGCATCATCAATGCTTGAAGTAAAACATGTTTATAAATCATTCAACTTGCATAAAACGTAATACATATGTGGGAAGAGACCTCAGTCGAAAAATAATAAGACCAAGCGAGGTACAACTTAGAATCCTGATGATTACCCCTCATTGGTAAAGAGGTGGTCTACTTGACAAGGTAAATAATACTTCACCTTAGGGGAGCTTGTCCCATTTCGGAGAAGTAACCCCCCTTACGGGAACTTGTCCCATGTTTGAAGGGCTTTCATGAAAACTTCACCTTATGGAAGCCTGTCCTATTTTAGGAAGAATTTCAAGAGAAAGTGCACTAAGTGGATCCACTAGTAAAGCAAGGGTAAGGTATAATCCTATACTGGCACATAGTTTGAGGAAAGTGATCCGATGGTCATGCTCAAATAAGAAAACGGTTGCTATCAGTAATTAACTTAACCAAGGTTAGGATCGAATCCACAGGGAATACAGGGCTTGACTACGAGAATTCACCACTAAATCATTTCTGATATCTACAACTACAATCTCAGATGTGGAGGGAGAGGTTTATGATTCAAAAGCAAAGATAAAATAAACACTAATTAAAAAGCGAGAAAACACTTAGGTTTGGGAACAACTTAGGAATTGTGTTCCCCATGGTTCGTTGACTCAAATTCCCTAGATAACATAACTATAATTTGTGAATCGCATGTAGGATGGTAATTTAGCCTCTTCCAGCCCTTTTATGAAGGTGAAGGTCAAATTTCGCCATGGTGCTTGGTCGGGTAACACGGCGTGCCAACTAACCGTTACCTATTATCCCAGTCAACCTCCCCTTAGTCAGGTTTGGTCGATTAGATAGGAAGACATCAACCAAATCCTGTCATCTACTTCCCTTCGTATTCATCACTACCTTGGTCAGGATCGTGATAGCAGGCAAGATTTGATGTTGGCCACCACCAAAGAACGTTAATAACACAGGGAAATAGACAACATATGCAAAACCCCAATCATAGAAATGCACAATACCTAGGTTATTTCATGTCAACTATCCATGGTACCGACAACCCCAAGTTGTGGGTGCTTAGCTACTCATGGCTAAGATAAACACACAAAAATGCGAGTAAAAGGCATAGTTGAGAATTTTACCAACTCCAATGAAAGTGAAGACACCAAAAATGCAAACCTACAAATTTGATAAATTCCAAAGAGTGTAGCACAGGATTTAAAATTCCCCAAAAATGAGTTTTCAAAGAGAAAATACTAATCTATGATTAGAACCCTAAAAATATTCTTGAGAGAATATTTTAGAGCTCAAGAACAAGACTAAAAAAATTCACAAGTGTCAACTCTCCTAAAATGATACCCTACTTAAACTATTTATAGTGTACAAGTTATAACCCTAAAAATAATGCAGAAAAGACAACTGGCATCTAGGACGTCTCGCAGATACGACTTGTAGGGTGGCCTATGAGTTGTAGTTGAGGTCTCATATCAGGGTCTTGGCATTTTGTACCTCATTGGTATGATCTACTCGAACGAGTTATATCTTGGACTACGACTCGTATGCTAGTCTTGTAGCCTTGGTCTTCAACTTCTTGGTCCAATATTTTGGCTCTCTGATTATTGCTACAATCCCACCTATACGAGTCATCGTATGACATACGACTCATAGGGTGGCCTCGTAGGAGTGACCATCAATTGGCAGATTTCTGAACTTTTGGTCTTTGTTTCCTGCTACGACACGTCCTACGACTCGTAGCTTGGGCTATGACTCAAAGGATGACTCGTATGGCCAATGTTTTAGCAAAATCTACAACTTTTCTTCCAAATCATGCCAACCTAACTTTTCTGCAATATCAACACAAAAAGACATAAAAACTATAAAAAGTCGCTATAAGAACTCACGAATCCTTGTTTTAGGCATCAAATGTGTTGTATTTTGACAGTACATCAACACCCTCAACTTAGAATTGTTTCTTGTCCTCAAACGACTACTCGATCTACATAGACAGTGAGAAAAACATAATAACTATACTACTGGAATATAGATAACTTCTCAGGTTTAGGTATCCCCTATCCTTTTCAAAACAGGATTTCAAGGGTATTTAGCAAGACAAGTACATAATGAGATACCTGGCAATTCAACTGTGATAAGCTAAGGAGCATCAATATTCCATAATTACTGGTGCAGTCATATGCTAATCAAGTAGTGCAAATACCCTCACTAGAAAGAAGTCCCATACACTCACTCAAAAACATTCGTGATCAGGGACTGAGGAAACATTCTCACTCTCAAAGTTGAAATCAATGCACAATGACTAACAACATAAGTTTTCCTCTATACTCATCTTTCAACTTGTTGACAAAGTGGATTTGGATCACTTTAGGACTTAAGAGCTTGTAACATAGGTTCAGGGTGCTTCAGAATGGCATTTCAGACATTTAGTGACTAAAAGCTATCCTTTAACCATGCTTACCAACATTTTTACCTTCACAATCCATCCAATTTCAGTAATTCCTCCCTTGTTCCCCTATTTCAAGCTTTTTTCGGGATTTTCTTTCACTTTTTCAGTTGTGCCTCAATTTTAAACTCATTTTTGCACATCTTTTCAGATCAAGGCACTCTTTCTTTTCCTTTTCTTCACCCGGCTCATGATTAATCATTTTCTTTCTTTTCACCCCAACTAAGCACCTCATTTTGCTACTTTACCACAATAAGGGTCACCCTCAACTTAGGCTTTTAGCCAAGGTGAAGTACACAATATCCATACCTCAACCTAGGGCCACCAATGCAGCCACCCTCAACTTAGGCTTTTAGTCTCAATCAAGGTTCACATGTTCAAGGATAGATCAGGGCCAATATCAAGGTATTTCATCACATAAGGTTAAGGCAGCAACGTGTCAAGAAAGAATGAGTACATGAGAAGCTCAAACATTCGGAACAAGGGATTCACTAGATCATTTGGAAGGAAATTTAGGCAAAAGTTGGCTTCTTATCGGAACAAAGGCCTATGATCACTTCCAAATCAACTAAGTCAGCTCACCAAGCTTAGAGTACAAGGGAAAGTTGTGACTCCATACATAATATATGAATGCATCAAAACAAGCTCACAACACACATGGCATTGCACTCACAATCAAGTATAGACTCACAGTTCATGCTTCAAGCCTCAACTTACCCTCACAATATCAAAACAATCATTGCCAAACACTCAAAATATACAAGTGCCTCACTAACCATAATCCCAAAAAAAAAATTAGGGTACCCAATTTTTATCAAAACTAAAAGAACATTAAAGAACTACATATATGCCAATATGTAACATTACTATGCATTCGCAATTTATCTATACATCCTAAAACATGTTGGTTCAACAAGAATTTAAACATCTACAAGGAAAAAGAATCACGGCAAGAAAACCTTGGGATCAAAAATAGGGGAAGTTATGGATCTGAGGCTACTCAGACTTCACCTTAATCCATAACTTCCATCACCACACCATCAATAGAATACCTTGACCTCAAAGTAGGAACACAAGCTAAGAATTTCAAGGGGCGTACCTTGGGTTGCCTCCCAAGAAGCGCCTTATTTAATGTCGTGGCTTGACTTTGTCATCTTCCTTCATCAACAATCATCAAGGGCCCACACTTTGCTCTTGAACTCATCCGGATGTTTCATGGATTGGCGGATATCGAACACCACCTCAACATCGTTCACCTTGAATCGTAGTTGACTCGAATCCATATCCACTAGTGCTCTCCCAATAGCCAGAAAAGGTCTTCCTAAACTAATGGGTACCTCAAAGTCAACCTCGTAGTCAAGAATCACGAAATCCACCAGAAACATGAACTTATCAACTTTAACAAGCACATCCAATAGGATTCCTTTAGGCTTTTTGATGGTTCAATCGGCCATGAGCAACCTCATTCTCGTACGGGTAGGACTGACCAAGTCTCCTGAAGACGGCAAGAAGCACTAGGTTGATGCTAGCTCCCAATTCGCACAATTCCCTTGCAAATTCAATGTCACCAATAGTACAAGGGACAGTAAATGCACCAGGATCTTCACGTTTCTGCACTAAGCATTTAGTCATGATTGCACTACATTATTAGAGCTCTTGCGAGAGCTCTTGGCTTAAAGTGTGTTTCTTTGTGACCAAATCCTTCATATATTTGGTATATCCGGGCATTTTCTCCTAGGCTTCCAAGAGAAGGATTTTGATGGATAGTTGTTTTAACATCGACAAGAATTTCTTAAATTTCCCATCTTCTTCCTTATTTTTGAGCCTTTGTGGGAATGGAGGAGGCAGTTTTGGAATTAATTTGACCTTCTCTTGCTCTCCTACCTCTTGGTCCTGTACTCCCATGCTCCTTGGAGTTTCTTCCTCACCCGTTACCTGGCTATCAAAAACTCTCTCCTCAACTTCATCACCAACAATTGGCAAAGGAGGGTCCACAGTGTTTTTGCCACTGCGAGTCATCACGGCCATGCAATGTCCTTCATTATTAGGATTTTGAACTGTATTGCTTAGTAAGGTGCCCCTCTGGCGTTGGTTCAACTGTGAAGACACTTGTCTGAATTGTTGTTCAAGTTTCTTGATTGCCATGGAGTGAGACTCAATTTTCTGGTTTATGCTTTAAATATCGATCTTCATCTCCTTTAAAGTCTCATCATGGTGATCCGCCCTCTTCAACAACTTATCGAACATTTCTTCAATCCTAGAACTACTTGAACCGGCATCACGATTATGTGGTGGCATATAAGGACTATTCTTGTAGCCATCTCTTCTACCTAATTCTGCATCAACACTCTTTCTCTTTCATAATATCCACCCCTGTTATCTTTGTATGCCCCTTATCGATTGAAGTTCCGACCTTGATTTCCGGAACCTTGCCCCCAATAATTCAAAATGGATCCTTGAGGTTTATTCCGAAAACCCGTCGCTTGGTTTCTCACAAAACATGCATCCTCATCAAAGAATTGATTATCATAAATTGGCGTCCTTGGGGGTTGGTGCGTCATGGCTTGTACATTTTCTTTGTTTTGCTTTGAAACCAAGTCCATGTTTGTATGGAGTTGAGCAAGTTTCTCCATGATCTCTTCACTCACTTTTGCTTGCTCATTATTCGTGGTAACTACACAAGAATTCTTCGTTGTACCCCTCTCACTTTGTCCCTATGCTCAGTTGGTCTTCACCACTTGTTCCATTCTTTCAGCAACAAGTTCAAATGGTTGATCAAGAAAATCACCTCCCATGATCGTGTTGGCACATGCTTTGCTATTATCATCAAGTGCTCTATAAAAGATCTCGACCAAAGCATCATCAACAAACTTGTGATCGGGGACCATTCTCAAGCATTTGGTGAACGTCTCTCATGTAGTGCTGGAAGAGTCTCTAGGAAATTGTTCAAAATTGTTAATTTGGTCCTAAAGCTTCAATTCCTTTGACCTTGGGAAATATCTTTCGAGGAACACCCTTTGTAGGTCATCCCAACTTGTGATGGTACCCCGAGGAAGCTCTGACAACCAGCTAGCTGCATTGCCAGTCAATGACAATGGAAACACCCTCAATCTAATAGCTCCAATAGAAATATTTTGTGTCCCCATGACACTTTTGTACACAAAAATAACATTTTAGAGATGACGATGGGGATCCTCTGATGGTAGCCCTGTGAATAAGCTACAGTTTTGGAGTATTTGGAGCAATTCACTTGAGACCACGAACTTAGCATTTGCCGGTAGAAGTGGCAGTACTATAGAGCCTGTCACATCTTTTACCATAGGATTCAACTGGCATTGGTTCAAACCATAAGCATTTCCATTGAAATCCCTACACTAAAGTATGTTATCCCTCGGTGGATTCTCCTCTCTTCCTATATCCTTCTCATTCAAATTTATCTCCTCCTCAACTGCAACATCTTCATTCACTTGAGCCATTCTCCTGAAAAGTCAATGGATCTCCAAATTAACCGAAGCTAAGGATTCACCTTGACTCCTTGTGTTGGGCATATAACCTGGCACGCCCTGCAAGTAAATTCAAACAACAAAAATAATAAAAGTAAAGTACACAAGATTCTAGAAATCAACACTAGAATTAATTAATAGTGAACGCAAGTCAAAACCTAGTCGTATTCCTAGGCAATGGCGTAATAATTTTTGATGATGGTCATGGTCCAATAAGAAAGTGGTCGCTATCATTAATCAACCTAACCAAGGCAAGGATCGAATCCACAGAGAATACAGGGCTGAACTACGAGAATTTACCACTAATCATTTCTAATATCTATAACTACAATCCATAGATGTGAGGGGGAGGGGGGTTGTGATTCAAAAGCAAAGATAAAATAAACACTAATTAAAAAGTGAGAAAACAGTCAGATTTGGGAACAACTTGGGAATTGTGTTTCCCATGGTTCATTGACTCAAATTCCCTAGATAACATAACTATAATTGATGAATTGCATGCAGGATGGTAACATAGGTTCTTCCCATGGCACTTGGTCAGTAACCATGGAGTGCCAACTTAACGTTATCTATTATCCCAGTGAACCTCCTCTTGGTCAGGTTTGGTAGATTATACGAGAACACATCAATCGAATCCTATCATGTGCTTCCCTTTTCCTATTCGACACTACCTTGGCGGGGATCATGATAATAGGCAGGATATGGTGTTCGCCACCACCAAACAACATTAATAACCAAGGGAAATAGACAACACATGCAAAATCCCAATCATAGAAATGCACAATACCTAGGTTATTTCATGTTAACTACCCATGGATCCCACAACCCCAAGTTGTGGGTGCTTAGCTACTCTTGGCTAAGATAAAACATAAAAAAATGCAAGTAAAAGGCATAGTTGAGAATTTTACCAACTCCAATGAAAGTAAAGACACCCAAATTGCAAACCTACAAGCTTGATAAATTCCAAAGAGTGTAGCACAAGATTTGCAATTCCCCAAAAATGGATTTTCGAAGAGAAAATACTAATCTAAGATTAGAACCCTAAAATATTTTAGAGCTCAAGAACAAGATTAAAAAAAATTCACAAGTGTCAACTCTCCTAAAACGAAACCCTACTTAAACTATTTATAGTGTACAAGTTATAACCCTAAAAATAATGCAGAAAAGACAGTTGGCATCTGGGATGTCTCGTAGATACGACTCGTAGGGTAGCCTACGAGTCGTAGTCAGGGTCTTGTATCAGGGTCTTGGCATTTTGAACCTCGCTGGTATGACCTACTTGTACAAGTCATAGCTTGGACTATGACTCGTATGTTGGTATCGTAGCCTTGGTCTTTAGCTTCTTGGTCTAACATTTTGGCTCTCTGATTATTGCTACGAACCCACCTATACAAGTTATCATATGACATATGACTTGTAGGGTGGCCTCGTAGGAGTGACCCTCACTTGGAAGATTTCTGAACTTTTGGTCTCTGTTTTCTGCTACGATACGTCCTATGACTCGTAGCTGGGGATATGACCGGTAGGATGACTCATATGGCCTATGCTTCATCAAAATCTGCAACTTTTTTCCCAAATCATAGAAACCTAACTTTTCTGCAATATCAATAGAAAAACACATAAAAACTATAAAAAGACTCTTTAAGAACTCACAAAGTCTCTTGTTTTAGGCATCAAATGTGTTGTATTTTGACAGTACATCAGAGCATCCCCTCAATACATCAATTCTAAGCCCAATCCCACAGAACAATTGAAATGATCATATCTTTAGTAACATGTAATGAACAAATAATCATAACACGAGTACCTCTAAAACATCTTTGACCTCTAATGGTGAACCTAACTTTAAAACATAAAAATAGATCATCATTCAAACATTACCCTTGTATTGACATCAAAGGCTCACAAGAGGTAAAAATTATGATAAAAAGCCTTAATCCAGCATTTTAACATCATAGGTATTTTCACGAATTCAGTACATCTTTTGAAATCCCAAAATCATCATAAAGTCACTTGACTCATAAATCCTACAATAGATCATCAATAACTTTAAGAATCCTTGAAAAAACATTTTATCAAAACACTTGGTGGGTGTGCAATGCTAGTGCAAAATCATGCAATTCAAGAGTGAAATAATATGAGAAAACTCAATGTAAATCAACCCACCAACACATAGTAAAACCCTCATGTAGATACCTTGAAATCCATAATCAAGTCTCATAATAGATCATAGATTCATAGCTCAAAACATGCATAAACAATTAATATTTTATAAAACTCCAACATAGTTTATAATCAAAATTCATAATAAGAGATACCCATAGATAATCCAACTTGAAAACATGCAATTTTTATAAAAAGGAAGGTTGGGCACCATGGATCAAAGGACCCAATGGTTGAAACCCACATACCTTAAGCTTGGATTTTCTTGATGTGGACTTGAAGGAAACTTGAAGCTTGAATGGAGTTCTTGAGATCTGGAATTAACCTTGAGACATTTTAATTTGGATGAAATATTTGGTTAAGTGTTAGAGAGGGTCTTGAGTGATATAGAGTTGAAAATGGCTAAGTATAAGTGTTTTCACGCATAAGTGGGCATGGGGCTAGGACCTCAAGGCCCTTGGGCCAAAACAAAATTTTCAGGAAAATTAACACTGATTCGCGCCCCTGGCAGCAATATGGATCACCACTAGAAATTGAATATTTTGAAAAATTATATTTTTCTACGGATCCTCTAAAACTAGAGTTATACCTATTTCCCACTCTATTTTTCCCCTGATCATGAATATGAAGTCAGATTTTTGATATCATGCACGGATTTTGAGATATATAGGAATTATAAATATGGGCATTTTCGAGGCATATTTTTGAGCATTTTGGGGCGTTTCATGTAGGATGGTTTAAATTGGGAGAGATGGCATTGATTGGCCTCGATTTGGTGTTGGAGGCCATGAAAAATGTGAAGTTTATTAGAGAGAGGTTGAAAATGGCTCAAAGTCGACAAAAGTCTTATTTGGATGTTAGAACGAGGGATATTGAATTCCATATCGGTGATTGTATACAAAAGGTCTCTCTTATAAAGAGTGTAATGTGTTTCGGTAAAAAAGTAAGTTAAGTCCCCGGTATGTAGGCCCTTATGAGATAGTTGAGCAAATTGTCAGAGTGGCCTATAGATTGGATTTGCCATTTAAGATGAGTTCTACCACCTAGTCTTCTATGTGTCAATGTTGAGAAAGTGATTGGTGATCCTAATTCGATTGTACCTTTGGAAGGTGTTGAGGTCGAAGAGAACTTGTCCAATGAAGAGGTTCCAGTTGAGATCTTGAATAGGCAAGTAAAGTGACTTCATAACAAGGACGTGGCTTCTCTAAAAGTGTTTTGGAGGAATCAACATGTGGAGAGTGCTGCATGGGAGGCATAGAAGGATTTGATGAGGCGATACACCTATCTTTTCTAATCTACTCAACTATAAGATATTAGGTTCTTCCTATTGTAAGTGGTCCTAATTCTTTCACTCTTATGTTTCATGACATAACATGCATACATGTGCACGAAAATGATTTAAAGGATGTTTTGACATGAGTTTTAATGATTTTATGATTTTCAAGAAGTGAGTTATGCATTGTGTTCCCATGTTAAAATGTTTCATGTTCAAGTCAAGCCTTTCAAGCTAGTCAGTTTCTCATTCGAGGATGAATGTCCCTAAGGGGGAGATGATGTAAGTACCATAATCTTGTGAGACTTTATTGATGCATAAATCAAGTTTACGAAGGTTTATGATCAGTGGTGAATACGTTGTATGGATATGTGTAGCTTAAAGAAAGATTCGAGACTTGGTGGCCCTCCAGGGAACGTCCCACAAGTCGTGGTCCTCACCACTGGATGTGGAAGGTGCCCCAACCTTCCATCCAAGATTTTTATGAAGGCAGCCACCACATAGCCCTTGTATAGGTTGTGCAAGCCACCACGAGTCATGGTGGGGTCGTTGAACTCACCATAAGTCATAGTGAGGTGTTTCATGAAGCTCCCATCCTAAAATGTGTTTCTAAGTATAAAATCACCATCTCGGAACTTGGCTCATTTGTACAGACTATTGTACAGTCAGTGCACCTTTGAATGGACCATAAAATAATTAGTGGAAATGAACTTTGTCTTAAATTGGGCTAAGTGTCTAAAGATCCTTGCCATGAACCCTTGTACGGTCCATGGTCCTCTTCACAGGCCATGGTGCTCTTTCACGAGCCAACTGACAATTTTTTCAAGTTTATTTCATTAATGGCTTTCTCATAATTTTGGTAATTTCTAAAGGTCGTTTGTGACTTTCTAACCTATCCTAAACCCCAGAAAAGACCTATACTCCTCCATCCTTAATAAGATTCATTCATTAAACTTAGAATATTGAAATACTCTCATCTAAGAACTCCTCTCAAGTGTGCCATTAGAGATTTAACTTGGAGCTCAAGGAAGGGTCTTTTTCTCCAATGAATTTCTTCTCGTTTTTCTAAGTTATCTAAGGTATGTGGGATTACTTCACGATCCCTTTCAATCATTAAGACTCTGAGTATTTCTTACTTCTTAATTTATGAATTTCAAGCTTACTTTGAATATTGATCTTTTAAATTAGTGTTGATATAATTAAATTAAGATATAGGTTATATTTAATTGATTTTTTAAAGTGATTTAAGTCCTATTATGTTGAATTGCATTAATATTGTGAAGATATGGATAAGTATGTCCCGTAAATGTTTGATTTAGGCATGGGTTATCTCAAGTATGCTTTAATTGTGAATTTCTTCATGGTTTTACTTTGATTTCATCTATTAATGTTGTTTTAATTATGAATCTCTATTGCCCATGCTATTCTCTCATCATTCATGGCATATGCATACATGAACATTGATTTTCGTGAAGTTTATGATGTGGGTTAAGTCTCAATCATGATGATGATTATGTTTTCAAGTAAGTATGGGTATGACAAGAATGTGATCACATAATGTCAATGATATGGCTCTTTGAGAAAATGATGGGTGTTTACACCAAATGTACAATTATGAAGGAGCTATTCTTATGCATGAAAGTATGACATGAAGTATGATTTGCCTTTTTAACCCAAGTACGCATGATGATGAAGTATGGCTTTTAAGCCTAAGTATGCATTGTTTTGATTTGACAAGACTTACACCTCTTTTACAAGCACGTATATGTATATTTAACGGTATGTGTGTGTGTGTGTGTATATATATATATATATAATCTCGTGGGATGATAACTTAGCACCGGGGGGGCTTTGTGAGGGGGGTATCCCCAAGGTCCCTTATATAAATCCTTATGTCTCATAACTATATGTCAAGTGTAGGTTCATGTTTATGCCCCTTTTAAGGGATGATTATGTAAAGGATCTGCCTTTGCCAAGTAGGTCACCTTTCTATCCATTATGGGGAAGATGACGGAGTTCCAAGCAATAGCTTACTTGATCTTATGTCGGTTGAGGTCATATCCCTGTTATGTAGAAAGTATTTTGATATTCGTGCGTCATGGATTTCATGGCATATTTAATATATTATTCTTTCTGATATATTTCATTCTATATATGTGCCCTTGTCATCTAACATTGAATGCAGGTTTAATGAGTTCATATGCATTGCATGTCTGCATACTTAGTACATTCAAACGTACTAACACATACTCTTTGCCTACATGATCTAACCATGTAGGGACTGGAGACAATCTTCATCCATATCTTGATGGTTAGCTTGAACTGTGAAAAATTGCTTGTGGTGAGTCCTATCATTCAAGGACAAGCCACCTCTATCTACTTACTAGGCTACTTTCCCTTATATCTTTACTTTGAGGGTGAGTCCGGGATATATCTTAGCTCCGTCCTATTTTATGACTTAGAGGCATTTTTTGGTTGTAAACTCTATGTACGGATTTGTGTTATGGTATGCTATTTGTATGAGGAGATTATGATTATGGCTATCTATTGATGTGGATGAGATGATGATACGTTCATGATGAGATGCGGAATATGAAAAGTCCTAAGTCTCTTCTATCCCATAGCGTGAGTCATACTTACTCCACTCCTTAGTTCTTATATGCTATGTGTTATGTGAATCCATGCAAATCCTTATCCCTATAACATCCCCATTACATGAGTTATACTTTCCCATCCCTTAGAACTATGTGCTTAATGTCTTATAGTATGCTCTTCCGAAACCGATAATGTGTATGTGGATGCTATGAGGCTTGTTTTGGGACTCATGAATTCCCATTCGCCATGTCACCTTAGGCCCTAGGCTAGGATCGTGACATAGGGTCTAATCTATGACACCTATCTGGGATCGCGGAAAAAACCATGAGCCGTAGGTAGGCTCAAATGGCGAATGGGAATCCACACCTTAGGCCCTAGGCTCGGGTCGTGACATAGGATCTAATCTATGATTAAAAAAATGCACCTCTTAAGTGGGGCCTCCTATAGGGGATATTAACACAATTACTATTATATTTTCTCAATTTAACA